>MNCI01033529.1:256221-270297 GCA_015680685.1 Gnetum montanum | reverse complement strand
CCAAAAATACCAAAAAAATCACATACCTCAGACTTGCTTAACCATACACCGTGACACATACAAGTAAGCCTGGGAAGACAACGAACGATTAACCCCAAGTGTTTCTTGTGGCGTTAAGGCATTTAGTCTGCGGAGTTTGACCGGATCGCGCGTGCACGCTCGTATTCGTATGGTGGAGTGTAGGGGTACCTCGCCACTCATCAAAGGGTAAGGGCAAGGTTGCCATCATTGAAGAGGTTGTGGATTCGAACACAGACAATGATGGTGGATGTGAAATTTGCCAATATGACTATCCTAAGGGATGTTGCCCAGTAGTGTCACATCTGTAAGAGTCTGGGGTGTATGCACTAAACCCATAGTTAAACAGATGACAAACACCCAAAAGGTTACCTTATCCTCAAGGTAACCCAAGGTAGTTCCACCAACCCTTGACATATTATCTGAGTGGAGCTCCACCACAACCGAATGAATAGTATCAATAGTGGCAACACCCACAATCATGGGGAATGCCACTACCACATCAATAATACCCTTACCATCAACATGACCCATATGGGTATTATGTTTAGCAGCTGATCTCTCCATGTGACTCTACAAGTCACGTCGATTCTCAACCTCACTACTAGACCCCCGAGTACTATATAACTTCTTCTCCTAGGAGTGATGCTTCACATATGTGCTATCCTTCTCATTTGTTTGCACCTCTTCCACCCTCAGCTCCATTACCACCTGCTCCAACCATGCAGGGCGAGTTTCCTGCCCAGTCATAGCAACGTAACGCTACAAGGCTTGTCAACCCTCAACCTACTGTTGGTTTGGACAACCAATCAAAGAAGAGACATTTCTTTAGAACCAATAGTTCAACCAAGTCCTTACAACCACAAGCGGCTAATTATCCAACCACTTCATTATCATTTGAATCTTCGAAGCTTCCTTCGAACCAAAAATTGCACCCAACGCATACTATCATGTTAACCCACACCATCATTGATTGGATTAAAGCTAGCTATCTTCCCAGGAAATTCTCTAATCCTGGGAGTCCTCTTATTTATTTGCAAATCGCTGAAAATGAGCCTTGCAAAGCTCTTTTGAATTTAGGTTTTTGTGTTAATTTGATCTCCTAGGAAATTTATAAAGCCTAGAACCTGCCTTCGCTAAACAAGAGTAACATCTGTCTAGAGTTGGCTAACCAGTCCATCACTGTTTTATTGGGACTAGTGGAGGACATTGTCACCACTATTTGTGGGTGGTCGTATCTAGCTGCTTTCCTAGTGATCCAAGTTAATAACTATAAAGGGGACTCCCTAATCATAATGGAGAGAGCATGGTTGAGTATGATTGATGCATGCTTAGGAATATGTGATCTTTCCCTAGAGATATCAAAAGAAAATACATTTGGGAAGATTGAGAAGAAGAAAGTTCCATGCATTGCATACAGTGACACAAGGTGCAATTGTGTGCAAATGTCCTAGTTTGTACAATGCTTAACATTGCCTACATGCAACTAGTGTGCACAAATAACTAACATACAAAGATGCCTGTACATAGTATCCACAAGATAGGAAGGCACCCAGCCCCCCCCAGTTGACCAAGAGAGCAATTCAACTATATGCATGGAACTAATTGAGAGCTTGACTTGTGCCTATATTGATAGCATAGATGCATTAGAGCAACTCCATTGCCAACTTCCAAGTACTGACACCGAAAATATCAACTGGGGGAAGTTGAAAATCCCTGATGAGTTTAAGCAAGAGCCCCTTGAATTAAAAATTTTGCCCACCGGTATGGAGTATAAATTTCTCAAGAATGGAAAATTGGTAATCATTAAAGTTAAGCTTGTCCCTCAACAAAAAGAAAGACTATTGAAGATGGTAAACAAATGGTCAAAAGCCTTTGCTTAGTCATATCCCGAATTAACTGGAATAGATCCTAGGATATGCCAACCTAGAATTTACACTGACCCTTCTATGAAGCCTCGACGACAACCGCAAAGACAATTGAACCCAAAGCTTAAGCAAGTAGTTAAGGAAGAAATTGAACAACTTTTGAAGGCCAAGTTCATCTACCCCATTACTGACAGTGAATGGGTTAGTCCATTGGTCATTGTGCCTAAACAAGGTGGAAAATCGAGGTTGTGCATAGATTTTAGGCTATTGAACATGGCAACATTTAAAGACCATTTCCCATTATCATTCGTTGACCAAGTTTTAGATACCCTTGCAGGGCATTGCTACTATAGTTTTCTAGATGGTTACAGTGGGTACAATCAAATTCAAATAGCATCAGAAGACCAAGCCATGACTACATTCATGAGTCCTTGGGGGACATTTGCATATAGGCAGATGTCGTTTGGCTTGTGCAATGCTCTAGCAACGTTTCAATGTCTAGTTCTCAGTATATTTTAGCAGCAAATAGGGAATGGTGTGGAAGTTTTTATGGACGATTTCTCCACCTATTGAGTAGACTTTGAACAAGCATTGGACCGATTAGAGCAAGTACTAAAATGATGTATTAAAACCAACCTAAGGCTCAATTGGTAGAAAAGCCACTTAATGTCCAAGAGGGCATTGTATTAGGGCATAAAATTTCACAAACAGGGATGGAGGTAGATCCTGAAAAAATTAAAGTCATCCAAGGAATCAGTTGTCAACCTGAAACTTTAAAAGATGTCTGATCATTCCTTGGACATACTGGATATTATGGATGCTTCAAAGAGAACTTTTCAAAGATTGCAAAACCATTGGTAGAATTAATGAAAAAGGATGTATCCTTTGAATAGACCAAGGAATGTGAGTTAGCCTTCCAAACCTTAAAGTAGAAGCTCATAGAAACACCCATTCTACAAGCTCCTGATTGGTCCAGACTGTTCCATATAATGACTGATGCATCAATTTTGATTTAGGAGCCATACTTACATAGTTAGATGACTGAAAATGTCCCTATTACATTCACTGTGCAAGTTGAAGTATTGTTGGTGCATAACTCAACTATACCACAATAGAAAAAGAGCTAATGGCTATGGTGTTTGCACTAGAAAAATTTAGGCACTATGTATTAGGCTATGAGGTATTTGCACACACAGATCATAGTGCGACTTGGTTCCTTATGAATAAACCAATGGTGAGCCCTCATGTCATATGATGGCTTGTGATCCTACAAGAGTTCGATATCACGATAATAGATCATAAAGGTACCAAGAATGTTGTTGCCGATCATTTATCTCGGTTGTGATGGAACAAAAAAGAGGACGAATACCCAATTTTTGATCGCTTCCCTAATGAACTCCTCTTTGCAGGTGTAATAAACAATCAATCACCCATAAATATAAATTGGTATAGTATCATTATTACTTATCTTCTCACAAAAGAAACACCATAGGGGTTGGATGTTAAAAAGAAACAATAGTATCTCCACCGAGTCAAACATTTCATGGAAATCAACAGACACCTTTACAAGGTGTGTTCAGATGGCTTGGTCCGATGGTGTGTTCCCAACGCTAATCAATTGCGAGTTCTCCAAGATGCTCATGAGGGCCCTTGTGGGGGTCATTAGGCTAGGAGATGAACAACCATTAAAATCTTTCTTGCAATATATTATTGGCCTATATTATTTCAGGACACTAATCATTTTGTCCAATCTTGTGAGCACTGCCAACACGATGGGCGAATAACTACTAGAATGGAGGGTCTACAACAGTGGATTCAACCCTTAGAACCCTTCGACATATGGGGTATTGATTTTATAGGGCCTATTACACCAATGTCCAATGGAAAAGCATGCATTATTTTTGCTGTTGACTATTTCACAAAATGGGCAGAAGTAGCTACCGTTATCAACTATACATCATCTAACACTGCATGATTTGTTTAAAAACAAATCATAAATAGGTTTGGCATGCCTCGTGCACTTATTTTTGATAATGGTACACATTTTATAGGTGTGACTTTTTAAAAGTTGATGCAACGCTTAGGAGTTGAGCATAAACTGACTACACCATATCATCCCCAAGCAAATGCCCAAGTCAAAGTCACTAATAGGGAAATCACAAAAATTTTGACATGAACCATAAGTAAATATAGGCGAGATTGGAGCACCAAATTGAATGATGCTCTTTGGGTCTACCGCTTCACATGGAAACTCCCTATAGGCTACTCTCCCTATGAGTTAGTGTACGGTAAACTTCCAACACTTCCTATTCAAGATGAGTTTCGTACACTATCTACAACATGTGACCTTAACCTTGACCTTAGTCTAGCATAGAGAGAATGATTAATGAATCTTAACTTGCTAGATGAAAATTGATTAGCTACCCTGTCACCCAATGAACTTGACAAGGTCTTTAACAAACAACATCATGACCTAAGAGATAGGGTTATTTATTGGAATCCCACACATTTGCCACAACAAACTAAATTTCAAATGTTGTGGGAAGGATCCTATATCATTCATGAAACTTTTCCTTCAGGGGCCATGATGATCTATAAATTTAGAATCCTAGATAAGAAATTATTGGTCAACATCTAGCAAACCAAACCTTTCCATGAGCCTAAAATAGCTAGTACTAACACTACCTTTGTTAATGGACAACCCTGCTCATTATTTCGGATCTCCTCCTTTTAACTCAATCGTGAGGGAGCTGGCCACCAATGCTAACTATTCTAAGTCCTTAGTTTCTTTTGTCCTTTTTGTTTTACACATTTTTCATATTTAATTATTATTTTTTACACCATTGTTAATATTTTTACTATTTTTTTCTTTGTTACATATTGTTTAATTTATTCTCACTCGTCACATAACAAGTGCTCATGATGACAGGTTGTACTATAATGGTGTTGATTACTAATGTTTGGTTTTTACCTTTGACTTTTAATATTGACACTAAGATATGGCTTCTTTTGGTAAAATAGGCAATCCATGTCATCCATTCATCCATTCAACTCTATGGTCCCCCTTTGTTTTGGAACTGTACTATCCCTTTTTTTAAATAAACCTATTAATGAATTTGTGGCTTAGTATTATTCAAACCAAGGAAAGATTCAAATGGATTAAAAAGGATGTGACTTCAAGGGGATTCAATGCATTTATGCTGGCTATTCTCTTAGGTACTTGGATGTTTTTCATAGGTTTTCCACCATTCCACTATCGATTAATATCAAGAAGTTGAATGAATCAAATAAGTCTTTGCATGGTGTGGTTCTCATGCAAAAAAAAAAAAAAAAAAACTAGTGGAAATTCAAAGCACATGCCTTAGACATAATAAAGGAACATGGGCTACAAGCATTGGTTATGGCACTAGAAAGACATGTTACCCAGGCTTGAAGGTTCCCTCTAACTAAGGCCCTTTTTCATTTCCTGCTTCTCTATTCTGCTCTTGTTGGAATGGTGGTGGCTTTGTGGAAGCATTCTTGTTGCTTCGAGAGGATGAGTTGGTCAAGTGTGTTGATGCGAGGCCACTTGATGTGGTTAGTTTGAATCTGGATTTGGACTAAATTTTATTAAGTCACCTTAACCACATAATACACAAAGGACTGTACACAACCTTGATTTTGGGATTCCATTCCATTCTCTGTTCTCTTTCCATATTGCTTTCTGTATTCTACCTCATTGAAAATTTTATGATTAGTCTATATCTTGGTCGATGCATTGTTATTCTTTGGTAAATTCTTGTGGGTGAATTCTTAACTATTGTTTCCATATGTCATTCCTAAAGCCTATGGACTCTTTGGTTCATCGGATTGTCAAGGCATAATAGGCATGAGCTTGCTTTGGGGAGGACCCACTGGCATTCCTTTTCGGTGCAATTGTTCAGTTCTTTCCCTTAAGCATTTCTTGCAATAAGCTATTTCTCATTTCACCCCATCTATGACATCTATTTTTCTCTTTCCTTCTATGCATTTTTTATTGGCTTCACTTTTGTTATTCCTCTTATCTTCATTTTTCTTTTGTTTTCCATCCTATTACTACCGGAGGTTTGCTCTTAGTCATGGGGGCCTATCGCAAATTTTTCCATTACTTATCTCACCCCTACACCTTAGGTAGTTATCACTTACAAACCTCTAACCCAGTATTTGCCATACCCACAACCTAGCCAATGTACTTCATATTGAGGCAAGGTATCAATGACATTATATCTTATCTATCCTTGCTAATTCATGATTGTGTTGTATGTGCAGATGGCGATTACATGAACAACAGACTAGAATAGGAGGAAGCACTAAGGATGGATTGGAGCAAGAGCATTTACGCAAGGAATAAGCTTGGCCATGTGGCCATGGATGAACAATGGTGTGCACATTTTTGACATCGGTAGCAATGTGCCTCATTTTCTTTTCTCTTTCTCTCTCTCTCTTCAAGCCATCAAATGAGGGTCTAAATGTCATCTATGTATAGTGTTCACCACAATGGTTATGAACACCAATGCTATAATACGTTTGTCAATCCATTCACTGGGCACTTTGAGTCTATCATTCCATGTTACCGTCAATTGTCGTTTTGTCATTAATCCCATACCTTCCCAATATTTTGTAAGGAACTCAAGGACAAGTTTTCATTTAGTCATGGGGGTATGATGAGTCCCAATATCAGACCCTCGATATTGGAGATGTCGAAGCAATATTAGACATGCGATGTCGGAGCCTGTCTCATTGCCTATAAATAAGAGATAGGGACACTTGGTTTGGCATTAGTTTTTTCAATCCTTAGCCAAACTCTTGTAGTTTTTTTTATTCCAGAGTTAGAATTATTTTTGAGTGCCCGTAGTAGGAGTCATAAAGTGAATAGATATTTATTCAAGCATTGTGTGCCTGAGCACACCTTGTATTTGGAAATAAAGACAAACTTTGTGATAAACCTTGCAACATTCAAAATAGTTTAATTATTGCATTTCATGTTATTTACTGTCATTTGAAGTTTTCAATAGTTAATTAATTTTATTTCTATTGAATTATTAATTATTAATTATCAATGAATTAGCACATTCAGCACAACCACTTCGAGCCTATGTGGAACACTTGGTGACCGAATAACGACTAGTGTTTGGTAACCCTAGTAGTGTTACATTGGTTCAAGATGTGTTCGGAGAGTGGGAATGGATGCTGGTGTTAGGATTTGATTCACATTAGAGTTACAAAGACCCATTAGTTAATTAAATATTTTTATTACACACACTTAGGAGATTAAGATAAAAAGTATAAAAAACATAAAAATCATACACCTCGAGTTTCCTTAACCATAAAATTGTGCCTTACAAGTAAGCTTGGGAAGACAACGACTACATAACTCATCCTTGTTTTGTGTAAGGGCATAAGCACTTAATCCTTGGAGTTCGACTGGATCGTGTGTGAACGCTCGTATTCATATGGTTGGGCGTAGGGGTACATCACCGCTCATCACATGGGAATCTTCTCTTTCCACACATAATTGGACAAAATTAAAGCATGTTCAAAAATAATTTCTTGTACATGAATTTCAAATTAAAATACATACTTCTTATAATATCTTACTTCTTGAACTTGAAGACCTTTATTGATTTATTACTTATACCTAGAAGTTAAGTCACATGGAGGAAGTCAATTATGCTAAGGACATAATGAATGCTATATAAGAAAGTGAATAGTTGTATCAAGGAAAATTATGGCTTCAATGATGAAATATTGTAATAGAGGATCTTCCTTTGGTCATCCAAAAGACTATAAAAGAAAAATCCTTGGCTAAAGTCTGGTTAAACATGTTAGGAGAAAAACATTTTTATTTACACTTTGTTAGAGAAGGTTTGTTATCTAGTCTCAACTATTCCTATTCATTTAAGGAACCAAATTGCTAGAGCAAGAATGAGCTCTCATCATCTTCTTATTGATATAGGTCATTAGATCAATTTATTGAGAGAAGAATGAACTTGTAGCCTATGTAAACAAAGCATAGAGGATGAAAAGTATATCTTTTTATTTTTCCCATCTTTGTTTCACATTCAAATGAATTATAATATTAATTATAATTTGCTAATTGTTTTCTTTTAAATTGACCCTATCTACTTAGGACATTAAATCAATGATGTTTTTAACTTTTTTAAAAAAATTTATTGAGGTTTTGTACCTATAAAACAAATCCTTTGTAATTTCCATGAGACAATAAAAATTTATAGTCTCCATTTTCTAGATATTGGGTTATTTATACATATGCATATAATGTTAATCATTTGTAAGTGGACTCCACATTTTTATGTTCATATTGAAAAACATTTTAAAGTTCCCTATTTTGTCAAGCTATTTAATCTTTCATTGATTTTTCAAAATCTATTCTAATAACATTTAGTTTACCTAAATGGTTTTTTTGTTTTGGTTTTTGTTGAAATCAATCTTCTCAATTATAAAAAAGAATTGGTATATTATAAGCAAGTGAGAAGACCTATATTAAATTAACTAAATATTATAATCATCCTAATTCTTGCAACTTTTGTCATCATGAAGGACAAGAAAAAAGATGTTGAGAAAAAGAAAAACTGTATTGAAGTTGATAATAGAAAAAAATAATCTAAAGTTGAAAATATGAAAAATCAAGTTGATGTCAATGATAAGAATGATCAAATTGAAACAAAAAAGCAAATAAGAAAGAATTTTTTGTGAATATTTTTACATGTACTACAAGAAGTATTGATTAGTCCAAACAAAATAGCTCATAAGGTAAATTTTTCCATACATAATAAAACTAATGCTAACTTAAATATTAAAACTAATGTTGAGTAGTAACTATAGCTAATGGTTCTCAACACAAGATTAATATTAAGCAATAAAGTAATGGTGATGCAAATTATGTATCACTAATTTCTTGTATTCTTTCAAATGCTAATATGTTATTCCAACTTACTATTGCCACCTCAAATCCTTTTGCTAGTTAAGTTCAAATACTTTTTCTAAGGGAAAGTCTAGTCATTTATATAATAAGAGGGATGAACTACAAATTAGCATTTACAACAATAGTATTTTCACGAAGGGAAGAAGATCCTCAAGTAAGAAAATGAACATCTAGATCATGAAGCCAACTAAGGAGTAGTGATAGAATTGCGATGGAGAAGACTAGGGAATGTCAATGTAGACACATATTACTTATGCTCACCCTAATCCATACCATCTAAACTTTACCTTCATATTCCATCAAGATAAACAAATGAGATGGAGAGACATGCAAGGCAACATAATCTTACCTTTCGAATGTGCAACACTAAACATGCTACAAACTACTCTAAGGTAAATGCACTTGAACCAGATTCAAGATGGGTATCATGTGACTCAACATATGACCAGACCTTATGAACCTACAATGGAGTAGATAAAGAGGGATGTTGCTATGGAGGTTAAGCATGTTCAAACCAAAGGGAAGCAAGCCAATACATTTGTTGTTGATGAGACGCGATATCGCATGGGCCGCGATATCGCGTCGTCCCCTACGATATCACGTACGTGATATCATGGTGTGCCATCATATCTATAAATAAGAGGCAGCTCTCCCTTGTTTCCTCATCTTAGGCTAGAAATAGGGAAACTATGGCAGATTGATCACTCCAGAGATAGAATATTTTCTATGTGCCCGCAGTAGGAGTCCTAAAGTGAAGCGATCTTTATTCGAGCAACATTGTACCTGAACACAAGTTGTGTACGATAATAAAGATGAACTTCCTAGATAAACCTTGTAGTGCATGGAATAGGATTTTATTAAATGTTATTTATTTCTTTCTCTCTCACCCTTATCTCCTAGTAATGTGGAATGAGTATGACTTGATTACGAGCATTTAAGGATTTGTACGGATAATCAAGAAACAGATGCTCATCGCACTTAGGCTAGATTAGATTCTCTCAATCCTTTCCTCCTAGTTAAGTGCCTCAGTATGACCACTTCGAGCACGTGCGTTACGCGTGGTGATCCCAACAACGATTAGCATTTGGTAGCCACGGTTGCATTGGTTCAGGGTGTGTATGGTAAGTGGGAACGGATGCTAACGCTAGGTAATTTAGACTTAGTTCATTAGTTAGAGTTAGTAATTAGTTTCTGAACCCTTCAACTCAATAGCATAGGAGACAAAAACATAAAAAAGCTATAAAAATCATATACCTTAGACTTACTTAATCATACACTGTGACAACTACAAGTAAGTCTGGGAAGACAACGAATGATTAACCCTAAGTGTTCCATGGGTGTGTAGGCACTTAGTCTGCGAAGTTCGACCGGAGCGCGCGTGCTATGCTCATATTCATATGGTTGAGTGTAGGGGTACCTCGCCACTCATCATTGGCACTATTGCCGAGGACTAAGTGTTTGTGCACTGAATAGAACATAGGATATCACTCACATCGTTGGGAGCCTAAACAAACCTTCGGGTTAATTCAAGAAAAATTTATATAACGGTAATAGCACACCGATAAGACACTATGTCTTCTTCTTCTTCTCATAAGAGCAACTCACCACCTAAGGACCATACACAAAACAGTCGGCAATTAAAAACACATAACTAAAATTAGCCAAGTCCTCAACAATACCAGATAGTCTATACTCATCTTGATGAGTACATACTAGACTTTACCTTTATCCTCCATCACGATGAATAGCTACAATGGAGAGACTTGCAAGGTAACATCGTGTTACCTCCAGATCATGCAGTCCCAAACATGCTTCTTCGTGCTTTGGCACAAATTGGCATGATAGAATTATATCTTGAATACATTATATGTGACTTTGATATAAGGGATTATCATCCCATAGAAGCACAACGTATGAGGGACTCAAGGAAGGAGAGCCAACATACCCTATTGAAGGGCAAAGGTCCACACATCCTTAGTGAAATAAGAGATGGTGAACCCATTATAACAAGTTCTCTAACAAAATATGTTCCCCATCCTAATGATGGTGAGGAGGTGGGGTATCAGAACCTACGCTCAACGATACATAACACTGGTTCTGATCCCCATGAACACCAATTGTTCATAGAGGGAACAACAACTCATAATAAGGACGGGCACTTAGATTGTCACCATGATTGGGGCCATAGCAGTTGATGAGAACGCAAGAAGCATCACCATGGCAATGGTTCTCCTTTCTCTTCTCCTTCATCTCATCACTCACCCTCTCCTTCCACATCTGGGTGCAACCATCACAAGCATAACGAAGAGGATAAAGGTAAGAAAAATGAGAGACCTCGACGAGAGAGTTGAGAGAGAGGACAAGGGCATGAACGAAGGGAAAGTAGAGAACAACGAAGACATCATAGGCGCCATGAAAGAGATGATCATGATGAACCCCTACTTGCAACCCGAAGCATGCTTGACATAATGGAGGCTGTAAGAATTCCCACAAGGCATTTAAAAGATAGTCGGATTAAATGCTTAGACATGAACAATATCCCATGGATTAAAAGATAGTCGGATACAACGCTGATCTACAACATCATTTACAGGCATTGCACGATGCCTGTGCCTTGAGAAACATAGAGAACTAGTGGTAAAAACTTAAGTTGTTTCCAAGGACACTCATTAAAGAAGCAGAGAGTTGGTACCGGTCCTTAGAACCAAAAACCATCAGGAGGTGGAGTACGATGTTAGAACTCTTCAACGATAAGTATCAAATATATTCCAGAGTGTCTAATTTACGTAAGCAGATCCAAGGATGGCAGCAAGGTAATCATGAACCCTTGGATGTTGCCATGGCCCACTACTACACATTGTTACATCGTTGCCCGGGCCATGGTTACGCACAGCGGGATCAACTCTGCCACATCATAGATGGGCTAAGATATGAGACTAGGAGAACCCTTGGGAATTATGCCCAAGGGAGACTATCAGAACTTAGAGCCCATGAAGTACATCGCTTGTTGGAACAAGTAGCAAAAGAAGAAGGTGAGCTACGAAAAAGAGAGAGTGCAGAAGAATACAACTGTGATCTCTCCCTTCAGAAGAAGGAAGTGAATTTTGCGATGAAGAGGATGAGTCACCACTCGAAGAGTTGGTGAATAGAAAAACCTTGCCGATTCAAAAATTAACAACAGAAGTATCGGCTAAGATGGATCAATTGTGGGATTCCTTAGACTCCAGACTTGAAACTGTCTTGAAAATTGTAGAAGAGTCTAAGGCGGAACAAAGTAGCAACAAAGGTAAGACAAAGCGGAGAGATTCAGGCCCTGCACATAACAAGGGTAAGGGAAAAATTCCAATCTCCGATGAGGTTGTGGATTCAGACACAGACGATGACGGTGGATGTGAGATCTGCCATTATGATCATCCCAAGGGATGTTGTCTAATCATCTCACATTTACAAGAGTCTGGGGTGTATGCACTTAATCCAAGACTTAACCAATGGCAAACACCCCAAAGGGTACCTTATCCCCAAGGTAACCCAAGGCAGTTCCACCAACCACTAACGTACTATCCAAGTGGAACTCCACCACAACCCATCAGACAGCATCAACAGTGGCAATAACCATAGTCATGGGGGATGCCATTGCCAGCACAATGGTACCCTTACTGGTAGCCCGATCCATATGGTTATTATGTGCAGCAACCGGTTTCTCCAAGTGACTCTATGAGTCACACAACTCCCCAACGTCACTACCAAGTTCGGGAGTACTTTAGGAGGACTCCTTCTCCTCCGGGATGTACCGCACATATGCACCATCCTCCAACTCCATCTGCACCTCTTCCACTTGTAGTTCCCATAACACCTCCTGATCCAACAATGCAAGGGGAACTCCCTACTCAACCGCAGTAACGTAATGCTGCGAGAGCTGTAAATATTCAACCTGCTACTGGTTTTGACAACTATAAAAAGAAAAGACCTTTCTTTAGAACAAAAAGCCCAGACAAACTCTCACTCCAACAAGTGGTTGAGTCTAGGTACACTCCTCCACAATCTAACACTTCGGAGCACCCTTCAGTCCAATAGAGCTGTACGCATACGGTTATGTTAACGCATACCGTAACCAACTGGATCAAGGTAGGCCACCTTCCCAGGAAACTAATTGATCCGGAAAGCCCCTTAATCTATTTACAAATCACTAGAAACGAACCACATAAGGCTCTTCTTGACTCAGGTTCTGGAGTCAACTTAATTTCACGAAAAATGTATCAAGCCTGGAACCTGCCCCAACTTAAGAAGAGCAACATCTAACTAGAGTTGGCAGACTAGTCCATCACCATTCCCTTGAGATTGGTGGAGGACATTGTTACCGCTGTGTGTGGTTGGTCCTACCCAGCTGACTTCCTGGTGATAGAAGTTAATAGCAACAACAAAGGGGACTTCCCAATTATAATGGGAAAGTCATGGCTAAGTACAGTAGATGCGTATTTAGGGATTCGTGATCTTTCCTTGGAGATTTCTAAGATAAAAATTTATGGAAAGATCAAGAAGAGGAAAGTTCCATGCATCACATACAGTGATTCATCGGGTGATGACATGGAGAAAATGCCTCCATGTAACAGGTGTGCCCTTGAAACTTTGAAACAAAGATGCCTGTATGTAGTAACCACACAACAAGTAGTAGACACCCCGTGGTTGACAGCTACTCGAAAGAGCAAACAAATATGCATGGAAAAAACTGAGGAGACAAACTATGCCAACAACGAAGGCATAGACACATTGGAATATGAGCGTTGCCAACTTCCACCCCTTAATCTAAGAACATCAATTGGGAGGAGTTGGGCATTTCTACGAAATTCAAATAGACATTCATTATTTCGAATCTCTCCCTTGCAATTCAGTCATGGGGGAGATGGCCACCTATGCTAATCATATGGGGGCCCTTAGTTCTTTTTAAGTTTTTTTTATACATTTTTGTTTTATGCATTTTTGTTTTAGAACATTTTTATTTTACAAGTTTTTGTCTTACACATTGTTGTTTTACACATTTTTGTCTTACATGTTTTTGTTTTACAATTTCTTTAACTTTTCTTATTTTTGTTTTACAACTTCCTTCAACTTTTCTTATTTTTGTTTTATAACTTTCTTTAACTTTTCTTATTTTTTTTTACAACATCATTATACTTTTCCATTTTTTGTGTGTGTGTGTGATCCACCCTGTAAGTTTGTGACCCAATA
>MNCI01033529.1:213605-256128 GCA_015680685.1 Gnetum montanum | reverse complement strand
CTTCAAGGGAACTTGATGCATTTGTGTTGGCCATTCTCTTGGGTGCTTGGATGTTTTCTTCTTGAGTTTTCTTATTGTTTCGATGTTACCCAATTATCAGAAGCTGAGACAATAAAAATAAGAAGTCTTTCCATGGTGTGGTTCTCACGCATAAAAACACAAAACACAAAAAGAAAAGAAAAAAAAAGAAAAGTGAGAATTCAAAGCACACCCCTTAGGCGAAATAAGCTTGGGCTACAAGCACTAGTTATGGAACCAAAAGTGTTCCCTCTAACTAAGGCCCTTCTCGCTTCCCATTCTCTCCTTTGTTTCATCAAAATGGTGGCGACTCTTGGAGAAGGCATTCTTGTTACTTCAAGAGGATGGTTTGGGTACATGCATTAATGCGAAGTCACTAGAAGTGGTTTGTTTGAGGCTGGAGTTGGAATGAGATTTACTAAGTCACATTAATCATGAAACACACAAGGGGCTGTATACCACCTTGTTCTTGGGATTCCATTCCATTCTATTCTCTCCATCCTTCTCTCCATTCTTCACCTCATTGCAAGTTGTATCATTAGTGTATATATTTTGGTTGATGAATTATTTTCTTTTTGGTAAATTCTTGCTGTTAAGACTCTAACTCTTGTTTCAATTAACATTCCCAGAGCCTACGGACTCTTTGAATATGGGTTTGTCAGGGCATTAAGGGCATGAGCCTACTTTGGGGAGGATCCACTGACATTCCTCTTTGGTGCACTAGTTAAATTCTTTGCCCTAACATTTTTGCAATTAATTTTATTTTGTTCATTTCCATCTTGGCATCCATTTCATTGATGCCATAGTTGTCCCTTTTTATCTATCTTTCTTACTCCTTTTCTTTCTCCATTCTAATGCTACAGGAGGTTCGCGATTAGTCATGGGGGTACGGGGCCCTATTTTTTCGATTTTCTTTTAGCCCCAATTTTTTTCAATTTTTTTCCTAACCCCTACACCTTCATTAGTCATCATTAATACATCCCCAGATTCGCAATTAGCCATAACACAACCTAGCCAATGGACCTACACCGAAGAAAGGTATTAATTACATGATGATTCATTTACCCTTGCTAATATATGATTGTGTTGTGTGTGCAGATGACAATCATACAACAACAGATTGGATCTGGAGCAAACACTTGGAATGGACCAGTGCTGGGAGTAGCTATGCAAGGAGCAAGATTGATGGCGTGCTTACAGATGGACAACAAAAGGCACAATCTTGGCGTTTGCAGTAGCAACACTTCTTTCTCTCTTCTCTCTCAGCTGCCAACTAAGGCCTAATGTCAATGTAATAAGGTGTTCACCCTTGTTGTCATGAACACCATTTTTGTCAAGTCTTGAAATGATGATCCATTCACATGTCATCCCATTAGTTCCATTCACCTCAATAATCCCATACCTTCCTAATATTTTGTAAGGAACTCGAGGATGAGTTTTCATTTAGTCATGGGGGTATGATGAGAAGCGATATCGTGACCACCGTGATATCGCATCCCATGCGATATCGTGTCGTCCCCTGCGATATCACGTATGTGATATCGCAGTGTGCCATCATATCTATAAATAAGAGGCGGTTTTCACTTGTTTCCTCATCCTAGGCTAGAAGTAGGGAAACTCTGACAGATTGATCACTCCAGAGATAGAATATTTTCCATGTGCCTGCAGTAGGAGTCCTAAAGTGAAGGGATCTTTATTCGAGCAACATTGTACCTAAACACAAGTTGTGTACGACAATAAAGATGAACTTCCTAGATAAACCTTGTAGTGCATGGAATAGGATTTGATTTAATGTTATTTATTGCTTTCTCTCTCATCCTTATCTCCTAGTAATGTGGAATGAGTACGACTTGATTACGAGCATTTAAGGATGTGTACGGATAATCAAGGAATGGATGCTCATTGCACTTAGGCTAGATTAGATTCTCTCAACCCTTTCCTCCTAGTTAAGTGCCTCAGTACGATCACTTTGAGCACATGCGTTACGCGTGGTGATCCTAGCAACGATTAGCATTTGGTAGCCACGGTTGCATCGGTTCAGGGTGTGTACGGTAAGTGGGAACGGATGCTGATGCTAGGTAGTTTAGACTTAGTTCATTAGTTAGAGTTAGTAATTAGTTTCTCAACCCTTCAACTCAATAGCATAGGAGATAAAAACATAAAAAAGCTATAAAAATCATATACCTCAGACTTACTTAATCATACACCATGACAACTACAAGTAAGTCTGAGAAGACAACGAATGATTAACCCGAAGTGTTCCATGGGTGTGTAGACACTTAGTCTGCGGAGTTCGACCAGATTGTGTGTGCTACGCTTATATTCGTATGGTTGAGTGTAGGGGTACCTCGCCACTCATCAGTTTTCATAAAAGAGCTTAATGCTAATTAGTTAATTTAAGAACAACTCCACTAGAACCATGAGGAGCCATCCAAGACACCTATCATCAAACTTGAGGAAATTGTCAAAGCCCAACTTCACTCTACTCTAGTAGAGACACACAAGTGGGAGGCTACTAACTCAAGATACAAGTGGGACTTTAGGCCAAGGGATCATGCTAAGTCCTATAAGGAAACTCACAAGAGTCATGAAAGGAGAAGTAGCCAACACTGTTCTCCTACTACTTCCTCTACTTCATCACGATCATTAGAGGACTATGACAGGAGACAACAAAAGTACCAAGACTTTGATAGGGAAAAGAGAAGAGCTCATGGTCATCATGACTGATACTCAAGGTACTTTGATTTAGAAAATGAGGAGTATGAAAAAAGAAAGTACAAAGATAGAAGAGAGGATCAAGAAAGGCATGAGTAGAGAAGGGGTCACCACTACCATAGAGCCTATGAACCTGATCATCATGATGAACCCCTTATGGAAACTCGTAACATGATTAACGTTTAGGAAGTTGAAACACCACAAAAAATTGCATGTTATAGCTAATCTTCATCATGTAGCTTTCACCCCATGAAACTTGAGGTAAAACTTCATTTTAACTATGAAAATTATAATCCACAATGGGCAATTTCACATACTTTATACTTTTGGAGTTGAAAAATGCCTCATAAGTTGTCAAAGCCTTATTTCCTAAGTGAAAAAGGTTACCTAATGTCTATATTTGGGCTTGGGGGGTTAAAAATGCCTTTTGGAATGCTAAAAAGGCAATTTGATGGGTTTTATGGGGGGTATACATTTTTCTACGTTGGAAACACATGTAGGGGGGTAGATCTCACCTATCCCTAGCATGGAAGGATGGGGGTTTTGGAAACTTTCCTCCTTCAATGTAGAGACCACATGCACAACATAGAAACTTTCCCCCTAGCCTAGAAAATTTTCCCTAACATGGAAGTTCCCCCCTCCTAGCCTAGAAGCTTTCCCCCTTGATGAGTGGCGAGGTACCTCTACACTCAACGATACAAATATGAGCAATTCAGGCATGATCCGGTCGAACTCAGCATACGGGCTAGTTGTGGTATCTAGACAGTTACCCGTAGATTGCAGTTCGCTATCTTCCCACCTGGACTAGTATTAGCTTTTTCACATATGGTTTAGTCCAGAGTGAGGTGTATGATGTATTCCTATGCTAATGCTACTCCTGGATATGATGGTAAATAATATTAACTAAACTAGGAAAAAAAAGAAAGAGAGGGTAAGAGAGAATCTAGACTAGTCTAAGTGCGATGAGCATCTGTTCCTTAATCATCCATACACATCTTGGACCTTGTGCACAACTACCACTGAGATTACCAAGTGCATGGCCTAAGTACACTACTGGGTTACCAAGTAGTCACACTTGAATGCTCGTGATTAAGTCATACTCATTTCATGTTACTAGGAGATAAGGGTAGAGAGATATTAACTATGAAAGTAGTAAATAACAATTAAATAAACAATTAAGCTAATTGGATGCTGCAATGATGAAGTAATCTCAATCTTTATTGCTGGTCATGTGCATGTCCAAGTACGTCACACTCGAATAAGGATGCCGTATAATGACAATCACCACATTGCGGGCATGCACTGGGAGAAAAGGGTTGAGAGAAGAACTACTTAAAACTAAACACTGAAAAACTCTAAAAAATTACCTACCAGATCTGTCTACCTCTCATTTATAGATGAGGAGATAGGCTACGATATCGTGTATGCGATATCATGGCCAACAAAATGATAGCTCATCATACCTCCACGACTGAATGAAAACTCATCCTCGAGTTACAGTGAGGAAAAGCTAATTATTGACTTGTGAGAATGGGTTCATGTTGCAGTGTGGAATTAGAAGAAAATTTAGACATATCACAAAGAATGTGAAAGAAAATCCTATAGCTACAAAATTGATGGAACTCATGTAGTTCTTAGTGGTGGTGGCTTCTCCACGGGTGCCTTTCCCTTGTCTTGTGGTCTAGGTCTTGGGACTTGACGGCATTGAAGTATGGCCTAGAGTTTCTCCTCTTCAATTCGGGGATCCTATGCCATCTATGCTAATGTTTCGATGTTTGATGGAGTTGGCACCTCCCATGGGCAGGGTAGTTGCGGAAAGATTTTGTTTGCCTTGACATACTAAGCCGCAAACACTTGCTGTTCCTCCTCATAGGCTCTGGCTTTATCTCTGTATTCTTGGAAATCTACAAGTCATCGAGCCAAGTGTATTGTGACACCTTTTTGTCCCTAGTAGCTTGCTTTAACCACCTCAAGTTCAGAATTTGCAACTTCTAATTTTTGTAATATCTTCTTGCGTTCTGCAAATTATGTTTCATATTTGATGTAGGTGGTGGCTACTTGTTGCTTGAGATCTGTTCTTGGGTGCCCTGCTGCTCACATGGCAAGGTTGGCATATCGCAGGTTTGCCAACTCCATGTATTCTGTAAGGTCTTGGATCTACAGGTCCCGGTTCTTAACTTCTACTTGATGGGCAAATGCATATGTGTCCAATATGGCCCGCCAATCAGTGTGTTGAGCGCTGATAGCATTGATGTGGGCCTTAGCCATATGGATCTCCTTCTCAATGATCTGTTTATACATCCCCACCTAGTCTCAAAAGTGCTCCTTTAGCTTTTCATGCAGTTTAGCCTCATTCTGCCACACGCTTATCTCAATAGCCATCTTTTGGTGGATGGCACGTACCTGCTCCATTGAGAGGATTCAATTTTTCCTGGCTAAACGGTTCATGTCCTGGTTGACCCAGATGAGTTGTTCTCATAACTACTGAAAATGTTCTTCAAGAACATTCTTTTGCTTTTCCACAGAGGTTAATAGAAGGTTGTTAGCAACAAACTACTTGTTTTCCTCTTGTAAGGCCTTGAGTGCCTTGGTATGCGCATAAGTTTGCGCTTGCGCTACAAAGGAATCCCAAACAACCTTCTCTTTTTCTTCTACCACCTTCTTATTCTCCATCAATAATTTGTTCAGTTACTTAGTTTTGAAAGTGTCCAGCTGGTCTGTGGGAACAAATTACGAAGGATCCTGCTGTGCTTCTTGTAGGTCCATGAGCCTTTCTTGCAATTTTTGCACCTCCGCTTCAGCATGCTTGACCCTCATCTCTATCAAGACCAACTTTCCCTTAGTGGAAATGAGGTCTGATTGAATTACCGTAACATCCTGAGGGATGTCAAACAGGGACGTCATTACCTATCCTATTTGTAGCAATCGATCAAGTACACCCTCATGTTTCGTAGGAGTCATTGAGGTTTCGGCCAGAGTTTGAGCATCCCATGCTCCTGTAAGATCTGCTAGTGGCACAATAGGTACATTGAACGATTCTTTAATGTGGTCTGTGACCACTTCTGTAGCTCCTGTTGCATCCTAGTGCTACATGACCACCACTATGGTCCCTTCACCAGTTTTTAATTGCACTTGAAAAGATGTAGCGTTCCCTAAGATCTGTTGTGACCAAGTGCTCTCCCTTCCTCCTGTATGGATGGACACTTCACCCCTTACATGATCCAAAGAAATCATGGGCTGCATGGCATCGTCGATGACATGAAAGATATTTTCATCATCATGACTTCCCCAACTGACTGTGTTAGCGATGGCCCTGAGATGGCTCATCGACGATCTGTAATCTTGCGATGGCGGTGGTTGATCCTAGCCCGTGCTAGGCCCTACTTCTTGTTTTTGGCTAGGTCCTGCAAGTTGAGTTGTAGTTGGCCCTACTGTCTATTCTTTTTCTTGTTCCGGTCCCAACGTCTCACTAGTGATTTTCCTTACGGCTGGTGGCTTTAGTAGTTCAGCATATGAAGCATTTTGGGCTTTTCGGAGGACATCATTGGTATATCCTCTAATACTAGCACATCAGGATAGCTTCTTGATAAGGCAAGGGAAGGGTAACACCATCTTCCCTGTCTTCCATTCTTCAAACCACCTCAGGATCTTTGTAACGTATAGATGAGGTAGGTTAACATTAACCTTTCCCATCAATACTGCACATCCCCTTATTGCATATGTTGAAATTCTTTTTAAGCCCTTCATGGGGAAGAGGTGATAACTTCCTATTTTGAAATAGATCCTTTCTTCCGTTGTCAACTCTCCAAACGCCTTATCGTCCTTGCCATATGCTCTTTCCAACCAAACTCATCGTGCATTAGGGTCTGAACAAGTAGACAACTGAGCAACCTTTGGCCCTATATTCGGAAGGTTTAATACTTCCGAAATGGCTTGAATAGAAAAATCGACTGTCACACCACAAATGTTAACCGTGGTGCCTTATTCTCTGTTGTGCCAAAATTGGTACATTTCCCCTAGGTACTAGGCACCACTTTCAGAGAGGATAGGCCATAAGGGGGATCCTTTGAGGTGGTCCCTAACAACCTCTAGAGCAAACTCTGCGAAAGATTCAAAATTTAATTCCACAATCACCGTAGTGAATGTGGACCTTTCATGGATAGCCTGAACATAATCCTAGGGCAACGTGAGATGTTGTCACTATTTAGGCATTGCCGCAACTCCTCCTTCTGCCTACCTTGATTGTATAGTAGTAGGGTCTTCTTGGTGAATGCTAAATGATTGTTCCTCCTACTCTACATGCTATCTAGCAGGAACTTATCCTTCACCTCTCCTAGGTCGTTTGCTCCCACCTTGAGCAGGACCTTTTTGTTGTCTGTGTTTCGGGGCCATCTGCAATCACACAGGGCCAAACGTTAGTAAGGTTGTTTTTGAAGTTAGGTTATGCCTTACTACTTACCTTAATGAATTTATTTTATCTCCATGTGATGTTTCTCGAAAGATTATAATAGTGAGTCCTTTTCACTTAGGTGGTTTCCAAATTTAGTTTCCTGGTATAACTAAGGGGATGAAATTATTTTTGGCACATTTATCCTTAATGTTATAAACTAATTACCCTTGATAATGTCCTTCAGGTGATGACAAATTTTGAAAAATTTATGCGCTATTCGGCATGTGCCCCCTCCCCCATGACTAAGTTGAACACTCCAGGTTCAAGTAGGTTTAGATGGAATGAAAATTGGAGGACCAGTGAGCGAGATATAGGTATGAAAGCAAGGGACGTGTAATCGCAAGTCGTAGAGAAACATTTAAAAAACTCCCCCACGTAAATAGTTGAAAATGATGGCAAGTGGTGCGAGGGGATCACGTATATATAGGTTTTTTTGGTGCGATATCACGTATGTGATATCGCGGCCTATCAATATTTAAGGCACAACATAATATACAAAATTTTAAGATTTTTCTAAAATTAAAATTGTAATTTAAGGACATGTGGACAAGTGTTAAAGTGTTCTAGGGTAAGTTAACTAGTTCTGAAGGCATGAAGAATTATGGGTGGGTGGAATTAATCAATAAGAGCCTCGGGTGGTGAGGGAGAGAAAAAGGCCATGTGATGGTTCATAGGAACATTGGAATTCAGAGGGACAGTAATGAGGGAAAGAATATTGTTGAAAATATTCTAAGGGTAATAGATGGTGTGTGAGAGATGTGTTGTGAGTGCAAACTACAAAAAATTATGCAAGTGGGTCCTCCCCAAAGTAGGTTCCAACCTATAATGCCCTTGCGTAACCACACTTAAAAGTGTCCGTGGGCACTAAAAGGGTTAAATGTAATCCACACTGGTTCCACAAAGCACACGCATGTAAGTATCACTGAACTAAGGTTGAAATTCTATGCTACACAAGACATGAGTTACAATTACGTGAACAACGAGATGAGGCGGGGTATAGAAGGGATTGTAGAGATTGAGAGATGAGGCAACTGACCCAGGGCATAATGAATCCTACATGTAAAGCATGATTAATGTGTCATTAAACCGTCATTCCAAGATTAGGACCAAGGCCATTCCTTTGATTAGTAACATCGCATTGTTTCATCCCATGATGAGCGACTATGAGAGTACCATAACAGCAAGGCGTACGATCACTTGACATTTTGTTCAAGGGAGGAGTGATTTTTTTTCTTCATGTGGCACTTTCTTCTTTTTGTTTTTGATTGTTGAATCCAGAGAAGTCACCAACCTTTAGGCATGGGTGCATGTCTTTCCAGTAGGACCCCCTAAAATAACATTGGATTTTTGAGTGCCTTTTGATTACTCTTACTCCCATTTTACGTTAGATCTACAAGGATCTTAGTACAACCACATTGCGTGATAACTCTCACAGACGTCACCAAAGAGAATCTGCAAGTCCCGTTGATGTCACACCCTAATCGTTCCCTCTTGATCCATCCCTCTTCATTCTAGGTACAATGAACAAAAAATTAATTTTAAGTCTTAAGCATGTCAAGAATATCACTATACCCTCGAACAGAACCTCTTATTTGTAGAATGGATGAGTGGGTGTAATGGGCTCACTATCCAAATAATTGATTGCTCAAGACTCGATAACATAGAACACACCTCAACAAATGAGCCACATAAGTGTCTTATTCGTAGATGAGATTACTTATAAAAAGATAAAAAGACAACAAGAAATAAAGATACAACAAGAAATTGAAAAATGAAAAACTGGAAAACAAAAAATTGTAAAATTAAAGAAAATGAAGAATATTTATTAATCCCGCTTGTTATTAGAACGGGGGATATCCCCCATAACTAAATGGTTGAGCATGGCAAGGATTAATAGTTGAAAGATGAGGATCCTTGCATGTTGGAAATATTGAAACTTGGTCATACTTACCCCATTGGGGTTCACACACTTGATTATAGTAAACATAGTGGGGCAATTTATAAGATGTGGTTCCCGGATAACGAGTTGACCCACTATGATACTTGAGACCATAAGATGGTATGCAAGGATCGAGATGTCGCTCTCTGTGGCTGTATTCATTGGATCGTATGGTTGTTGGAGTGTTAATTGGTGGCTCTGATGAAGTGACATGAGGTGTTGGGTTCGAGGAGAAGGATGCACCACAGTGTTGGACTTGTGCTGAGTTGGAGAATGAAGTGGCCTTGGAACCGTGTTGTCCCTTCCTACGGTCATGTCTAAAGAAGGGACGCCTTTGATGTTGTTGAGGTCTCTCACTGCTGTTGGCAATAGTAGCACAAGTAACGTTCGTGGGTTGTTGCTATGGTGCAAACACTTCAGGAACAGTTGGTGGCAACGTAGAAGGAGGGAAAGGATGAGAATGTTGAAATCTAGGAGAAGTGTGAGGTACACAAGGCGGTGGTTGTGTTGAGGACATGGGCTAATAGTATTGAGGAGAATGATAATGTGGCGAGATAGAGTATGTTGACCCAGTTGGGGAAACAGGACGTTGGACTAGATAAGCATTTGGATTCAGATGATATGAAGGGTGTCTCCAGTTTAGGGATGGCTTCCGCCATGACTGGGGTTGTTGCCACTGTGATCGAACACAGTATCTCTGCATGAACTCTGGGTGTAACGTGCTTCCCCAATGCTCATATAAATGTAACAAGATTGAGCATTGGCCCTTGGGGTGATTGTACAGGCAAATGTTGCATTCATATGTATGATTGGCAATTGAACTCTTATTTTCTTCATCCCTTCTTTTTGATTGTCTAATGATATTTTGTCCTACTTCTCAGGTTGTCAAAACTCTATCTCCAATAATATTGATATACTATCCACACTTTTCATGCATCCATCCCAACATCTTATTAATCTTTTCCTCAACTTCCTCTAATTATTGTTGTACTGGCAAAGATGGTTCTTCCTCCTTGAGATAGGTTGGTTTCTCCTTTTTGTGATTATGGACCTCTGTTAAGTTGAGATTTTGGTCCTATTGATGTTTTTCAACACTCTCCCATCTAGCCATTTCTCCTTCTTCTTTTGCTACTCGCTTAATAAGCTCTTGGAATTGATGGGTTCGTAGTTCATATAGTTGACCTTGGGCATACATCCCTAGGATCTCTCTTGTTTCATCATGGACCCCATCAAGGATATGGTACATTAGCCTTTCCTCGGAGAACTCATGGCCTAAATAGTTATTTAATAGTGCATAATATCTTTCTAAGGCCATGTCCAAGGGTTCATGTTGTGCTTGTTTCCACTCTTGGATTTGTTTCTTCAAGGTCGACACTCTTGCGTAGGTTTGATATCTTTCGTTAAAGAGTTCTACCATTGTTGGCCAACGTTGTATTGAATTTGGTTTTAACAATCTATACCATACTTTTGCTTGGCCAATGAGTGTCATAGAAAAGAGCTTGAGTTTTTGCCAACCGTTATCAATGTTGTTCCATGTTCAGGCATCATAGAAAGCTTGTAAATGTTGTTGCGGATCTAGGTCATAGCCTCCTAAAAAATTGGGAAAGTTTTTTAAATCAAGCCTGGGTAGGCAACTCTCTTTACGATGCCTACGGGAGATTCGAACAGCCTCTTGTATTTGTGTTAGGCTTGTGGTGGCCAGTAGGGGTTCATCGTCATCTAGTAAGTTATGCTTTTGTGCGTTGGGATGATGCTACCTTCGTTTATGTTTATAAGAAACCCCCACCTCAGTTTGCTTACTCCAATCTTCATTGTCATATAATTCGTTGGTTCTCCAATGAATTTCCTCACTAGATATGGCATTATCGTAGTCTTGTAGGAGAGGCATGGTTGTGCAGTTGTGTGTGAATTTATATGTGACTTTTTGTAATTATTATTATATTATATTATTTATTATTATTTTCTTAAAATATATATTGTTAATTCCGATATAGCGACCTTGTATGATATAACTAATCTAGATAACTAGCACCGTCCCTGGCAATGGTGCCAATGATGAGTGGTGAGGTACCCCTACACTCAACCATATGAATACGAGCATTTCACGCATGATCCGGTCGAACTCCATAGATGGGCTAGTTGTGGTATCTAGATAGTTACTCGTAGATCGCAGTTTGCTGTCTTCCCACATGGACTAGTATTAGCTTTGTCATGTATGGTTTAGTCCAGAGTGAGGTGTATGATGTGTTCCTATGCTAACGCTACTCCTGGGTATGATGGTAAATAATATTAACTAAAATAGGAAGGAAAGAAAGAGAGGGTAAGAGAGAATCTAGACTAGCCTAAGTGCGATGAGCATCCATTCCTTAATAATTCATACACATCTTGGACCTCGTGCACAATTACCACTGGGATTACCAATCGCATGGCCTAAGTACGCTACTAGGTTACCAAGTAGTCATACTTGAATGCTTGTGATTAAGTCGTACTCATTTCATGTTACTAGGAGATAAGGGTAGAGATATATTAACTATGAAAGTAGTAAATAACAATTAAATAAACAATTAAGCTAAGTGGATGCTGCAATGATGAAGTAATCTTGATCTTTATTGTCAGTCATGTGCGTGTCCAAGTACGTCACACTCAAATAAGGATGCCATACAATTACAATCACCACACTGCGGGTATGCACTGGGAGAAAAGGGTTGAGAGAAGAACTACTTAAAACTAAACACTTAAAAACTCTAAAAAATTACCTACCAGATCTGTCTACCTCTTATTTATAGATGAGGAGACAAGTTGTGATATCGTGTACGCGATATCACGGTTGCGATATTACGGCCAACAAAATGATAACTTATCACCCCCTCAATGTGGAAGTTTCCCCCTAGTGTGGAGTCTTTATCCTCAGCATGGATAATTTAATCACCCAATGTGGAAGCCATAAAAGGAAAAAATTCATCACTTCATGTACTTCAACATTAACTAGCTACTTCAACAATCATGGTGGAGAGCTCAGCATGGAAGATTCATGTTGAGCATGAAAGGTGTGCCCTAGTTACTATTTATAGTAAATGGAATGGCCATGGGGGAAGTACTTACTTTGTATAGTAACCCCCCAAATTTGGGCATCCATCTCACCTAAATTTGATAGCCAATTTGCAACCATTTTGTGGCCAAATTTGTAGCCATTTCACATCCAATTTTCAGCCAAATCATTGCCAATTTGTAGCCCTATTCATGGTGCAAAGATCTTATAAAAGCCAACATCAAACACCATTTATAGCTTCTAGGAACTTTCAACAAGTTTGAGCAATTTGGAGCAAAATTCCAAAAGGTTTCTCAGTAAAGAACATTGTTCATTATTAACACTTGGGGCATTCACAGGCACTCAAGAACTCTTGCAAGTTCCCATACTTGCATCCTCTTGAACCTTAGTGTGGATGCATTATGACCTTGAGATTTGTGGATTTTTGGTATCAACACTAGAATTCGAGGATTCCAAAACCTCAATGTGGAGTAACTTGACATCCAAATTTTCCACTTTTGTTACCTCCTAGCAATGACCCGACTTACAAATTTGTGATTGCAATAATGAAGGAAAGTTTGATAGGATCAGTAGTGGCTTAGCACCTAGATTATGGAGTAGATCACATCGGCTTCAATGGGCTTTGAACTCTTACATAAGTGAACCACCCTTGCTGCTCATCCAGGCACCATTTGTACATATTTCTCAAACTTATTCTTTATTTTCTTTCTCAATAAAGTTTCAAGTTTTGGTTTTTGTGTATGAAATATATTTATTTATTATCTATGCATTATTTCGAATTTGCTATTAGTTTTTCATTCCATTTCTTTCTATTCCCACATTTTACATTTCACAAGTCCTTGGTTGATTTGCCAGATTGGTTAGGATGCCTTAAATCCTATTTCTCTTGTGGAGGCCCTGGGGATTCGATGTTGGGAAACTGTTGCATTGAAGATCCTTGGTTTTTCTAGTGATCAAGGTTTTTCGTTGCAATAGAAATGGTCTACATACCAACTAGGCAAATGAGCGACAACCAAATCAAATGTCTAGATATGAATAACATGCCATGATTTGAAGGAGGTTACAATGTTGATCCTTAGCATCACCTTCAAGCGCCCACGATGCTTGTGCCTTTCAAAACATAGAGAGTGATTAGGAGAAATTTAAGCTGTTTCCTAGAACACTTGTGAAGGAAGTAGAAAACTCGTATAGGTTATTGTAACATGAATCCATTAGATGTTGGAGTACCATGCTCAAAATTTTCAATGACAAATATTAGACATATTCATGAGTGTTGAACCTAAGAAAGCAAATCCAGAACTGGAAATAAGGAACCCATGAGACCCTTGATGTAGTAATGGGTAGATATTATTCACTATTACATAGATGCCCAAGCCATGGATTTTTATCAAAGAAATAGTTGAGGCACATCATAGATGGGCTAAGATGCAAAACAAGAGAGGCCCTTGGGGTTTATGTCCAAGGAAGACTATTAGAATTAACTTTCCATTGGATTCAAAGACTCATTAATCAAGTGGTCAAAGAAGAAGGAAAGCTCAGAAAAAGGGAATCTATAGAAGAATACAACAAGGATCTATAAATTTGAAAAAGAGATGCATGGGTGTGTGATACCCAAGAGGAAGAAACCTTGGACAAGGTCATTAGGAAAGGGATGCTATTGATTCAAAAATCTATTTTCGATGTAGTAGCATAAGTAGCGAAAATGTGGAATTCAGTACTTGAACGATGTATAATAGCACTATAGATTATGAAGGAGAAAGTAGAACAAGCACTCAACAAAGGTAGAGACAAAAAGAAGAAGAAGGAATTTGGACAAAAGGGCAAAGTTGCTTTAGTAGCTAGGTACTTAGACACCAGCTCCATAGATGATGAAGGTTGCACTGTGTGCCAGTATGAACATCCTAAGGAATGTTGTCTAGTCATGGTACATCATCAAGAAATTGGGGCATATGCACTTAACCCATGATTTATTCAAAAGAAAATGCCCAAATGGTTACCTTATCCTTAGGGTAGCTATTGATGACAACCATAACCAATGTACTATCCTAGTGGAGCCTTACTATAATTGCAAGAGTAGTACCATTAGTAGTGGTAGCAACCACAAACATGGGTCATAGCACTACTGTGCCAACAATATCCATATTGATAGCTTGATCTTTATGGATACTATGTACAGAATCTAGTCTTGCCTGATCATGCAACTATGCAAACCCCATAGTACCATTTAGCAGAATACCATAGATCAATCCCGCCAAGGACTAATTTCAACTTATACCTACATCCACCAACAACTAGACCTTCTCCTCAACACTAGTGCCACCTCCTACTGTGTAGGGGAACTTACCATCACAACCCCGGCCAAAAAGTGCTACAAGGGTAGTCAACACACATGAGAGTAAGGTTACTTATGAGTCTCAACCTAGGAAACAACCATTCTTTAGAATAAGTCCAAAGAAGACTCAACAGATGGAGAACTCATCTAACTCCGCCCCATCCATAGCAAGCCCTTCCCAATGCAATTAGCTTCCAACTTCATCAAGTTTAAACAACATAACTGTCATGCTCACATAAATAGCAACCCATTGGATCAAGGTAGGGGCTCTTTCATAGAAAAGAATTGACCTAAGAAGCCCTGCGATTTATCTCCAAATAGCAAGATAAAAACTATGCAAAGCTTTATTAGATTCTAGGTTTGGAGTAAATTTGATATCTTAGGACATGTACTAAGCTTGAAAACCTAGAAATCTGATTCTAGTTTTCTTAAGCCAAAACTCCTAAAGAATCCAACATTGCCTTTACCCCCTATAGCAAAAACCTTAGTGTGGAAGCTACAAGTGGTTTGGGTGCTAAAATTTCATAACATCTATTGTGAATTCTTAGAGAAAAGCCAGCTTGGAAGCCTTAATATCCATTTAATTTTTGCTGCCATATTCTTTGCTACTAAACTAATGTTGGTTTCCATACCAATGAAGACTACTTTTCCTTCCTTTGTGGTAAAAGTTGGTAGCCTACCAAAACCATCTTTGGAAACTACCAAGTTTCCATTTTAGTCTTCAAACTTTCCCTCGTCTCTTCAATGTTGAAATAAGAAGGTATGAGATTTCCACTCTCTCATCCCTCTTCTTTCCCCCCCTACCGTACTCAATGTAGAGGTAGTTGGGAGGCCAACTTGGATGAGGTTTGAAGCCAATGCTTCCAATATTCCATTTTTGGTAAAGGGGTAAACCCCCCTTATTCCACACTTACTAATTATAGTAAGTACATCATTTTTTGCCATTTTTATTTTCTCTACGAGTTTTTGAATTTCATTCACTCATATTTACTCCTATTTTACCATTTATAGCCTATGTTTAAGAAAACCTCAACACTATAGCCATGTCTTTTCAAAAGTCCATCAAATTACCCTTCACCTTCACTAGCGAAGATATAACCAACAAGTCATGAGGATGTATGATCCCAAAGACCCTGCCATCATTGAGTGTAGGCAATCTTTGAGAGTTAGCGGGGAGAGTCCTGATTTTGTAGTCATAAATGAAGATCATTATAACTTCATTTATGCTAAAATATAGGCATGCATGCTAATCCCATGAATTAAAGCTAAGGCCAAAAGGGAGTTTGAGCTCATACATAGGGATGGAAAAGAGTACATCCCTTCCCTATATGATGAAATTCCTCTTAACGAAATCTATTCTAGCATCCTAGTCGAATTGATTGTTGTAGAAGAGAATGATAACAAGCCTACCTTTGAGGAACAACAGGAAGAGGAGGATGAATTTAAGGTAGAATCTAAGCCTAAAAACATCCTTGGAGGACTATTCTAACAAACATCTCCCAAAGTCATAGAACCTTCCCCCAATGGTTTTGTTTTCTCCTTGGGCATGGTGCCACCATCTTTCACTCCTCCATACCCTACTATGATAGATCCCATGCTGGTTGTAGCCACACATCACACTTAGTCAATGTCGCAAACAAAAAACTGTAATACATCAATTCCATTTACAACATAGTCTTGATATGTAAAATCATCAATGGTGGCTTTTACCATTGCAAATCCATTAACTACACACATGGGGTCCACCATGGGACTCCCAGCAACACAAGGGTCACACACCACATTTGTCCCATTTGTGCCTCAATTATCAACACAAACATCTTTTTCTTTGTTTGGCTCACAAGCCACAACCATAGCACAACCTTTTCCTTCTATCATGCAACCCATAATGAGGCCACAAGCCTCACAATAGGTGCTACAACCTTATGTACAAACCTCACAAAATATGGGGCACTGCAAGGCTTGGATCAAGCCTTCCAAATGGTGCAAGACTTAATAGAGGAGTTGAAGAGGCTTAAAGCCTCTACCACACAAACTATCAAGATTATGGACTTTTACTATGATGATCTCATAAGTCCTATAGTCCCACCCTTGACACTTCCTCATGGTGTCTCCATTCCCCAATCTAGCAAATATAATGAAGAAGGTGACCCTATTGCTGACCTTATTACCTTTGGATCTAAATGTTTGCTCTTGCAACCATGACCTCATATCATCATAAGGATTTTCCCTATGTATTTGATTGGGAAAGCACTTGATTAATATCACACATTGCTTAGAGGGTCCATATCCTCTTCAAAGGACTTAGTAGCCCAGTTTGTCAACTACTTCAAGTATAACTTGAAGCCTGACACACTGCTTGACCAACTCATGAAGATCAAGTAGGGGCCCTTATAACCCATACAAAAATTCATTCAGCGGTGGAATGGCTTGCTAAATGAAATAATAGAGCCCATAACCAAAGCCCACTTCTAGCCATATTCAAGGGAGCAGTTAATGACTTCATCAAGTCTAAACTCTATTACCTTGATTCATGGTCTCTTAGCCAAGTGTTCTTGTAACTAAAATTATAGAGGATACTGTAGAGGCTAGTCATGATCTGGCCTATATAACATATAAAAACCAACACACTCAAAGAGACAAAGAAAAATGTAAACAAAACAACACTACCGTAGCAACTGTAACCAAGGAAACAAAGGCCATGAACCAAGGGCCAAAGTTCAATTCACCCAAGGCCCCCACCAATGTCCGCAATAACCAATCATCAAATTTTGGGACCACTAAATTAACAAAAAATAGACCTAACTTTGAAAGGAAGGATAGGTCTAAATACACTATGTTTCCATTAAATCCATCTAAGTTGCTAGATCAACTATTAAGAAGTGGACACATGCAGCATAAACAAATGACTGAAGCCACTTGAAAGAAACACGAGCAACTATGTGAAATAGCCAAAGATCTCACTTGGGCAATGAAGGATGATCCCCAATTACCTAGATACTTAAAGCTAGATTGATTTTGCCATTATCATCAACTACCTAGTCATGATATAGACTTTTTCCTTTGATTGAAGGATGACCTGCAAAGGATGATAGATAAGGGGGACATGGTCTTAGATGCTTCTAATCTAGTTTAGCTACAAAACTAATTCATGCAGGTCTACAAAGACCCATTGAATGCTAATGATAACCCCTATGTTATTTCAACATTTAAGATTGATGACAATGAAAGACCTATAAGAGAACCATTCATGATTTATGTGTCCCTCTACAACAAAAGGTTTTCTTCGGCTTTTCATAGCTCAAGATCCCCCTTTGTTGTGAGAGTACCATCATGAATGCCTCTGAGGGAACCATTTGTCATTAAGGTTTTCCAACCCAACACAAACCAAGCAGTCATAGTCCAACCAACTACACAATAATCCCTTGTGGTAGCCAATGCTACTGCCTCTTCCTTACAACTAAGAGTTGATAAGCAAAAAACTATAGCCAACCAAAGGAAGACACATAAGCAAAAGCCTGATAACAAGGAAGACAAGCATATAGAGGTATGAAAGGAAGTGGGCCCACTAAAGCTTACTCCCATTTTGGCTATACCCATGATCTCCTCTACCCCAACCTCTTTAACCAACAAGCCATAGGAGGATGCTAAAGCCCACAACCAAAACAACAAAGAAGAGCCACAACAACCAAAGCCTAAAGCCGAAGTTCACATTTTGGAATGCATGGAGGAAGTAAAGCACACTCAAGGTGACAAGCCCATGACCAACAATAAAAACTTTGCTCAGTGCAATGGACCAAGTTAGGTAATCCATCAAGTAAAAAGACACAACCCTAAGCTTGTATGACCTAATCACGACTTCTATGATACATTGTGAGGTTCTAGTTAAAATGTTGACTGCCATACCCATTAGTAAGAATATTTCTGCTAATGAGGAAGCCATTCATGTAGTGATGATTCCTCCCTCACCAAGGGAGAAGAAGTCAACACCCTTAACATTTTGCAATAGTGAAATTAAGGTTAGTCCCTAGAATGACAAAGTGAATACAACCCCTTTATTCATAGCCATGCACATAGAATAATTTAAAGTACATTGGGTGCATCTTGATGATGGATTTGCAACCAACGTCATCCCATGTACCATCATTGAATGCTTGGGCTTAACTAATCAAGTACAATCTATAACCATCGCAGCTTTGAAGTCCTTCAATAGATCAAGAGTTATCGTTAAGGGATCTATCTTTTTAAATTTTGTAGCTGGAGAACAATTCCCTATAACCACTAACTTCTTGATGGTATAAGAGACACCAAGATTCAACCTGATCTTAGGAAGACCTTGGTTGGCTCAGTTACGAGTTGTGTCCTTGCCCATCCATTAAGAAATTCACCTTCCTTGTGAGGGAGGTGAAATCATCATTTATGGTGATAATGCGGTTCCCCTAGCTGTCAACATGTAGACGTAGAATAGGGGTTCAAGGTGGAGCTTCAAGAAGTAGCTCATAGCCATGAAGAGAAAAAACCCAAGATAACCAACAATGACAATGATAAGCAATGAGATACATTATGGGATGAACTCCCTTTTAACATCATAAGTGAAGGAGATGGTGAATACAAGCTTGTGCAGACTAGGCCTTACTCACTTCCTAATCTTGCAAAGATTAGGAAGAATCTACAAAAGTGAAGTACATTTTAACCTTTCCATGCCCCTATGATTAAATGCACTAACAGCCATGTAGCCTTATTTTTCTTTTGCAGTTTATTATATCTTTATTATTTTATGCATGTAGCCTAAGTTTATTTACATTGTTACCTATTTGCTACAGCCTTTCTTTATTTTTACTTATGTTTTAAACATTGAAAAAGTGTCTCTTTCAGACATTGTCCACTAAGACATTAAACTAGCATTATCAGTTTGCTATGACCTTAAACTGGCACTACGTCTGCTAAGATGTTAAACTGGCATTACAATCCACTAAGACTCTAAACTAGGAATATGGCTTGACATGGCCTTAAACTAGCAAAACTATCTAACTTGTGCTTGCGATAGCCTAAAACTAGAAAACATCCCTTTATTATTATATCTTCATTTGTTTAGCCTATTATTGTATTGATTTAATGATAAAACCAAAATGTCAACATAGCCACGTTTACAACATTTACAACTATAGATGCATGTAGCCAAAAATAAAATCAATTATTTAAATTTAAAGTTAAAATGTCTATAACATTTATAGCCATGGCCACACTATGTGGCAAAAATGTCAAAGAATAATAGTCATCCATAACATAGTAACGAAAACAAATAGCCAACACGCTAAACTGAAGGAGGCTATTGAGTGGCATTTGAAGGAGGAAGTGGTGGGTCATTTCCACCCCCAATGCTGGGGCTGCCAATGTCTCCTAAGGCCTAAAAAACAACAACATATAGCCAATTAGTAATCCATAGCCAAATTCATGACTTAAAACAAAGACTAAAACATAAAATATATCAAACCTATATAAGTTTTGACCCCATTATTTCCAGGGGTAGATGTGGAAGGCCTTCCTCCAAATGATGGAGGATCTGGTCCTCAATCATGTTGACCCAGCCAACATCCCCAAGATCAGTACTAGAAAGAATGTTGATCCTATCTATAGAAGTCCAAGTAGAAATCTCATGAGTAATAGTAGCTGTAGTAGTCTCACCTACAACAGTGGTAACCTAAAGAGTAGGGATTGCTTCACATTGAGAGTACTTTCAAAAAGTTGATAAGCACTCTCCACTTGGATCCCCTGAATGAACAACTCTTTCTTGTGCCATTTAACTAACTTTTCCTTAAGCCACTTTAGGTAGGTTCCATGATTAATCTTATATTGACTCTTGTGGGCCTTTTGTGTCATGCCCCTCTCTAGGACCCAAGTGTAGTGATCCTTCCAATCCTCAACCTTTTGGAAGATGAGGTTCATTTGCATACATTATTCCACTATCTCTCGTAGGACCACTACTTTGTCCTTAATGACATGCCAGTAGCGAGCCCACATGATCTCCTTAGTTTGTAATTCCCCTAAGTTAGCCACTTGGGTTTCCAGAAAGGCCTTATGGTCTCGGAGGTCTCTAATCGTATCCTCCTACCTTTGAGTCTTTTCCCTCAAGGCCATAACTTCCTTCCATAGGGATTCATTGGACCTCTCTAGCTCCCATGAAGCTTTTATGCACAACATTGGTAAATTAGTGGCAGTCTTGTACAACTTCATGGGTATACTAGACACATAAGAGGGAATTCTAGGTAAGGAGTTTACCTCCATGTCTCTTCTGGGGTCCCACTCCATGGATGACTCTACACACACATAAAATACAACCATAAAACACAACCTAAGATAACCATGATGGAAGCAAGGCCCACAACTAAAGCACATAAAACAAAATCTTTATCTATTTGAGGTGCAACTTGATGTAATTAATCGATGATGTCCTTAGCAATTCCATGCAAGAACTCCACTTTGTCTGGAGTCTCTACCCATGGTTTCACAGGAAACATAGGGACAAGAGCTTACGCTGATGGCTTAGAAACTACTATAAGCATAACAATCATTGAAAGATTAGGATGACAACCAAAGATAACTAATAAGATATAACAAAAATAGTGAGGCATAAGCATAGTTGGCTCCTCCTCCTCCTCCTCCTCCTCCTCCTTTGGGATGATGATAGGAGAGTTACTGGTATAGTTTCACCAAACAAGGCATCTAGATCATCTATACTTGCATTGGTAAGTCCTTCAACGATAGGTTACTTTAGGAGTGCTTCTTCTACACATTTTTTTCCTCTGTAGTAGCTTGGGCTACTATAACCTGATGCTTATCTACAAGCATAGCACATAGAAAATCGATTAACACATAAAACCATAAAGTAGCCATAAAATTTTAAAACATGACATAGCTAAATTTAAGCAAAGCATACCTACAACTGCCTACTGTGATGGCTTAAGCTTAAACTTAAGCTTCTTTGGGGTAGGTTGATTTGATGTTGGGGGTGCCTCCTCCATAGGCCTCTTGAGTTTCTCTCTAGCTACCCCTTTAGCCTTCATGCACCGTTGTTTGGAATCCTAGACACTAGAAGAAAACAAATGGGGCTCATCATCATAAGTACTATCAGGAGACTTGTATTGCCTAACATCAAGATTCTTAGTGGTGATGGATAATGTATCATCCATCCTCTTTGGTGGGTTTTGGGCCTACATTTTTGGATAAATTTGCTTTATCCAAGGCCTAGAAAGTTGGCTTGGGTTTTGGGAAACCCATCGTCCATTCCTATACACCATTAGAAACTCCAAAAACCTCTTTAGATGACCTGTAAAAATGCAAATTGCATATGGATTATCGTAGAGGTGTCAACATGGAGTCTAAGGATCCCCTCTTGAAGCCTAGTAGCAAAATCAGTCACCTAATCAAATTTGATGCCCTCCATCAAGACCTTCTTAAAGGTCCACCTTGGTGCTAGGTTGATTACCTTCTTTTGTGATAGTAGTTTGGGGAATGCACAAGACCTAAACAAAGGATATGATTCCTTTGCATCAGAGTTCATGAAGCTATCCATCAAAATTCCAGAGTGGCCTATGTTGGCACCAAGCCACTCTAGAACTTCTTTGTGATGGCTTAATTCCCTTACTGCCTTGATGGAAACCTTTACCTTGTCAGTAGGGATACCAAACAAGTTGTGAAAGAGGCTAGCACCTACTTCCATGTTCACCTTAACACCTTAGATGATGGTGCTAAAATGACCAACCTTCTCATTGAAGGAGTCAATGACATGCAACATCTCCGTAGTAGGAATGAAAGGGATAGGTGCCATGAATACATCAAGCAAACCTACATGCTAAGTGCCTATCACTTTAGCCACTCTTATGCTGATGTCACATCACCAAACTTCAGGATGAGGGTATCTTCATGATGTGAACCTGAAAGTGGTATAGTGACATCAACTGAGGTGGAAGGTTCTACGAAGCAATAACCAAAGGTTAGCATCAATATGAGTAGTTTCAAAAACCAAGAAAAGAAATGAAATACGTAGAGCCATAAAACACTAGAAGCTATACATTCACCTTTATGTTTCTTCTGTGATGTAGAGGTTTCAGCTACCAGGGTCCAATCTGTGTTATTGACATTTACCCACCAATAGTGCATCATCCCATCATCCTTACACTTTTTGTATACAAGGTTAAACCTAGTGGCGTATTCATCAAAGTACCCTCTTAACTATTGGTACATAGTAATTTTGATTTGAGAACTCCTGGTGAATTCATCCAAAGTAGTTTGTGCAACTACCAAGATTTGATCATTGATGAGCAAGCCCTGATCGTTGACCTTGTACTTGTAAGAAGTTGTAAAATCAACAAATTTAGGTAAGGTAATCAAGCCGAAAGCATAAAAACATTATAATAACCATGTTTACCCTTATAGATAGCACACGGTGCCATGTGGGTTTTGTAATAATGTGTGGGCTCTATGCACCACCATCAGAGTATTGTCAGTATTGTACTAACTATATATCCAGATCTTCATAAGGTAACATGGGCTTATGACATTTGTTGGTCCCCCTATAGTCTTAGGAAGCAGCCTATCAGTAACGTACCTGGTAATCAGGCTAGATGCCCATGGAAATAGGGTCTCCATAATGACCTTGGCTACATTTGCGAATAAGTGTGATCACAGCATCACACTGAAGTTCCTAAGGAGGTAGGCAAGGAAGTCCCTTGCCCTAGGCTGGAACCACAATGAGAGCTTCCTAAGAGGCATGTCATGTGGTGGAGTGTTGGTCTTGGGATGACCAATGTAGCATAAGATACCAACTAACTCCATTATGATGAGGATAGGCTTCAAAAAGACCCTACATGAGGCAAAACATAAAAACATTATGACCGATTGAAATTACTTAGCAAATTTAGACAAAGCATCTAGCTAGAGTTGAAATTAGCCTTTGTGAAAAGCTCTAAGGTGTTTATCTAAATTAACCTAAGTAATTCCATAAGAAAACATTATTACAAGCTTACATAACCTTCCATCATTACCAATTGGAATTTCTTAACAAATTTAGAAAAAGCTCCCTAAGAGGTGAAATTAGTCTATGTAAAAAGCTCTTAGATGTTTATCTAAATTAGCTTGAGAAATTCCATAAAAGCATTATTTCTATATTTTATAGCCTTAATAGCCAAAATTTTATAGCCTAAAACTATGTCTTAATCTGAATTATGCATAAATTTAGAAAAATCATCTAGATTATGCATAAATTTGGAAAAAGCAAGTATAAGTTTAGAAAAAACATCTAAATTATGCAAAGTATGCATGAATTTGGAAAAATCATTTGAGCTATGCACACATTTAGAAAAAGCACAATAAGCTTTAAAAATCCATGTAGCCATAGTAAAAGCTTATTTTAAAATAGAAAAAGTTTTTACTCTTCTTAAAAAAAAAATTAAGCATTTTACAAAAGAAAAACATAAGTTATACATATCAACCATTTCTACTTTCAAATGGATTACAACCATGATTTTTGCTTTGATTCACACAGCCATAGCCAAAAAATTCATAAAAAATTTGTTTTAAGTCCAATAAGGGTGATTCCACTTACATTGGAAAGTTGAAGTCAAAGCCTATGCAGCCATGACTAGAAAATAGCTAAAACCTTTGCCATTTTCTTAGAAAAATTGCCAAAATTACATGAAATTGTAAAAGTGACACAAATAACCTAAGTCCACAACATTAGGAAAACATCCATTACTTCTTCTTTTCAAGGTTAAATTAAATGAGATAATAACCATCAGAAAACTTAAACAAAGGGCGACAAACCCATAACCTTTAATTTTACAAATATGTAGCCATTCTAAAACCCATCTAAAACCTAAATGTAACCCAGTTGCCAATTTAGTGCACCATAATTGCAAGTGCACTAAAGTGCAAGGGGGGAACGTCTAGTGTACATTGGTTTTTGGTAGGAAAAACCTTCAGTTTTCAAAATTTTAAATCTTTGGATTGTAGGCCCCACCACCCTGCACCTTCACTTTTGATCAAAACTTGAATCAATGCTGAGATTTTTACCAATTTTGACACTTAAAAACATTATGGCAACCTTAACCCCATGCATCCAATTTGGGAATACCATGTCCAACGTGAAAACATGCTTATTAATTTACAAATTCATTAGGATTATAAATATTTTCCTATTTTTGGTAGTCCAAACTTGCCTTTTTCAACTCTGGGTTTCCAAAATTGGGCAAAACATGAGCAAGGCTAAGCACCATGGATTTCTATGTTGGGCTCGGAATGCCTAGCATGGAGAAAGGGGGGTAACACTCACTCTTGCCTCCCAAAACTCATCTAGCATAAGTTTGACCCCAAAGTGGGCTCCACATGACCTAGAACCCCTCTAAGCATCTCTAGCAGCCTTGGAATCCTATTAGACCTATTCAAAACTAGTTGAAATCTAGGATTTGGTGTTTTCCATGTTGGGGAAAATTTCTTCCATGTTGAGCTTCTCACCCTTAACGTGGATAGATTGGGGGAAGCCAAAAATAACCTAAATTGATGACCTAATGACCATTTCTTGATGCTTGGTAACCCCTAGACCCTGTCAAAACCCTCTAAAGCTTCTAAAAGCTCCAAAAATGGTAAAAAATGGTACAAAACTTTCATCTTCCTCTCATCCACGTTGGGGCCACCATGCCCAACATTGAAGAAAGGGGGGGAGATTACATGAGACACCTAGAAGCCTCCAAACTATCAAATCTTGACACCCAACATTGATCGCCAACATTAGCAACCCTGGAGATTAACATGCATGGTCGATCGATTATTAGTTTGGCCTAAATCTAACTTTCTTCACTAAAGAGGACCTCTTCCATGCTAAGGCTTTCATCCTCAACATGGGAAAAAGGAGGGAAGCCGAAAAAACCTCTCATAGCCTCTAAAATGACTAAATCTTGACCTTAGAGACTGATGGCCAACACCAGCAACCCTGTGAGCACTCATGCATAGCTAGTTTGACCACAAATAGCCAAAAAGCTTTCCCCCAAATTTTCCACATTGAGCATGGAAGCCCCAACATGGAAAAAAGGGGGAAAGCCCAAAAATTATCTAGTGACCCTTGATACTAGTAACCTTAGAAGCATGCATGCATGATCGAAAGTAATCAAAAGTGACTAACAAGCTTTTCCCCAATTTTCCATGTTGAGCATGGAAGGCCCACCATGGAAAAAGTGGGTGAAGCCCAAAAATTTCCTAGTGACCCTTAAAACAACCAAATTTCAACATTAGAAGTTAGCAACCGACACTAGCAACCTTAGAAGCGTGCATTCATGATTGAAAGTAACCAAAAGTGATCAAAAAGCTTTAACCCCAATTTTCCATGTGAAGCATGGAAGACCTAATGTGGAAAAAGTGGGGGAAGCCCAAAAAATGCTTATAAATACACAAAATTGCCAAAACTTGACATGGAACCCTAGTCCTTGACCCTGGGAGCCCCAAAAGCTAACATGCATAATCGATTGGGGTCAAAATTAGCCTAGATGTAAGATGCATGGTTCTTCCATGATGGGGATCCCTTTTTCCATGTTGAGGGTTGTACCACTAGCATGGAAACTCAAAGGGAGTCTTTTTTAAAGCTCTTGAACATCTCAGAATGACATTAAATGGCCTTTCATGCACTTGAAAACCCTGGCAACAGCCATGGGAGCCCTTAAACTTTATAAGACTAATCTCAGATGGCTAAAAAGTGCTTTCCTTAGTTTTCCATGCTGACCTATTCATCCCCACAATGGAAAAAATGAGGGAAAGCCAAAAAAGTAATAAGGAATGGTCAAAACTACTAAATTCTAGCATAGATCCACAACCCTTGATACTAGCAACTCTAGGAGCTAACATGGATGGTTGATTATGATCTAAATTGGCCTAAATCTAGGATTTTTTCTTCTTTCATGCTCAAGTAACTTCCCTAGCATGTAAAAAAATGAGTGATGAGGTATCCCTACACCCAACCATATGAATCACAAGCGTTCACACACGATCCAGTTGAATTCCATGGATGGGACTAGTTGTGGCATCTAGATCGTTATGCTTTGATCACAATTCGTTGTCTTCCCACTTGGACTAGTGGTAGCTTTGTCACATATGATTTAGTTCAAAGTGAGGCATATGATGTTGTCTAATCCTATGCTGCTCCTAATGACAATAAAGAGATAAATTAACTAAGCTCATGAACAATGGAAAGTAAAATCTAAACTAGCCTATGTGTAATGAGTACTCATCCCAAATCATCCACACACGCCTTGGACTTTAGATAACTACTGCTAAGATTGCCATGTGTATGTCATTGGTTGTGCAAAATGATACACTGCTGGATTACCAAGTACTTACACTTAAGCACTCATGATTAAGTCATACTCATTCTGCTTAATAATAGGAATAGTAAATAACAAAAAATAGAAACATTTAACTAAAGAAAATAGTAAATAATTAAACAATTAAATAATTAAAAATAATAATAAGTCTAAGAGAATGTAGTAATGATGGAAGTAATCCTGATCTTTATTTCCAATCATGTAACATGTCCAAGTACGTCACACTCGAACAAAGGTGCCGTATGATTACAAACATCACATTGTGGGCATGCACTTGGAATGACAGAACTTGAATTCAGAAATCGAAGAAAAACTATCAAAAATTGAGAACTAAACCTATATCCCAACCATGTAGCCAACTATTATATTTATAGGCTAGCATGGAAGAGATGATATTAGATATCAAGCATCGTTTCTTGGAACTTGATATTACATATCCGATATCCGGGCTAACACAATCATGACTCATCATACTCCCATGACTAAATGAAAATTCATCCTCAAGTTAAACAAAATGAGGAACAAGTTCTTTACAAAAAATGTTGGGAAGGTATGGACTTATTAATTGACTTAAAAAAACAAACAAATTAACTCTTACATGCTGTAGTGATCTTTCAAAAAAATTGAGACATAATATTACAAGACACAAAATTGGGAAAGCTCATGTAGTTCTTAGACATGGTGGCTCCTCCATTAGGTGCTTCCCTTTGTTACTAGGCTTGTGAAATTTATAGTGATTAAGCAATTCTTACAATTTTTCTTCTTTCATATGTGAGTCATGTACCATCCAAGTTGCTTAACTAATGTGTGCTAGTGTTGATATGTCCCAAGGACATGGTAGTTGTAAGAACATCTTATTGGTGTTCACATACCAAGCTGCAAACTGTTGTCATTCTTCCTCAAAGGCCCTAGCTTTTTCTCTTAATTCATGATAATCTATTCATCTCTTAGCTAGGTCTAAGCCAACATCCTTCTATCCATGGTAGCTATTTTTAACCATCTTCAATTCTGAGTTTTGCATTGCATCTTTTCTATCTACAAACTCTTTCTCATATAATGCATAAGTGGTTTTTACTTGTTTTTCTAGATGGACTGGCCTACTATTAACATGGAAAAATTAGCATATCTGAGGTTAGCCAATGCCATGTATTCCTTCAAATCTTCAATCTACAAGTCTTTGTTTTTTACTTCCGCTTGATTTATCCAAGATGGGTTGCTAATCGGGATTTCACGTTGACATGGCTCTAATACTAACTTTAGTCATTTAGATTTCTTTTTCATTTATTTTCTTATACATGCCTACTTGGTCATAGAAGTGTTCCTTCAGCTTCTCATGTTTATTGGCCTCATTTTTCCATGCATTGATTTCAATGGTTAATTTATGTCGACTAGCATGGACCTCCATTAAGATGGTTCTATTTTTCCTAGCCAATCTACTGATATCCTAATTGATCATCATCAGTTGCTCCCTCAACTAATGGACACTTTCTTCTAGAATATTCTTTTGTTGTTCAATGGTAGTCAACTTAGAGTTTTTTGCAGTGAGTTGTTTATTCTCCTCTTGAGTGGCGGTGAATACCTTTTTGTGAGCATAAGATTGTGCATCAGCAGAAGAGGCATTCTAAAATACTATCTCGTTTTCTTGCTTAATAGCTTCAATCAACTTGATTATCTACACTGTTCTAAATTGCTCTACCTAGTTAGGCATGATAAATTGAACAAGATCTCATTTTTAGCTATCAAGGTAGCCAACTCTTATTGTAAATATTGTACTTTTGCTTCTGTGTGCTTTGCCCTAGTTTTTGCCATGACCAGTTTTCCTTTAGTGGCAATGAGGTTTGATTGTGCTACAGTGACATCACTGGGGCTATCAAATAAGGTATTCATCACTTGCCCTGAGACATCCTCATGTGTCGTAGGAGTCATCAAAGTCCCAGAGAGCATTTGAGCATCTCTAGTCCTAATTTGATCTATTGGGGGCACAATAGACACATTGAATGATTTTTTGATGTGATCCATAATCACTTCTACTACACTTGCCGCAACCTGATGCTGCATTACCACTACTGTGGCACCTTCTCCTGTCTCGAGCATCACTTAGAAGGATGCGGTATTTCTAGAGATTTTTCTACACCACTAGGGTTCTCCTCCTAATTGCAATGAGATCTACCCTCTTATCAAATTGGTTGAAATAATGGACTGTACCTCATCTAAGACTCTAAAGAGGCTTGATTCTTCCTTGCTTCCCCAGCTAAGTATCTCAGCAATTTTTTGCAGGTGGCTCATGGAGGGTTTATAGTCTTGTGACGATGGTGGCAACAAAGCTTGTATTTCAGGGCACTATTTAGGCTCTTGTTTTGTTTCTTTTTTAGGTTCAACTTCCTTCTCCAGTTCTTGTTGTTCACCAAGGTCATTCCTTGGTGTTGTAGGTTTGAGAAACTCTACGAAGAAAGAATTCTGAGCCTTCATGGGGATGTCATTCATGTCCCCTAGGATTCTAGCACATTTACATAGCTTTGTAATTAGGCAAGGGAATGGAAATGTTGGTTGTGTACTTGCCCATTAGGATGGCATTTCCCCTAGCCACATAGGTGAAGATTCGGTTGAGCCCTTTGGTGGGAAATAGATTATATGTCCCTATTTTGAAATAGGTTCTCTTTTGAGAATCAATTCATTATATGTCTTGTCATCCTTATTGTATGCCTGCCTTAGCTATAGCTTTCTTGTGTCAAGGTCAGATCTTGTAGATAAATTGGCTAACTTAGACCCTTCATTCAACCAATTCAAATCTTTAGCGATTGCTTTAACTAAGAAGTCAACATTGACTTTGCAAATGCTAACTATGGTGTCTTCCTCCTTATTATGCTAGAATTGGTATGTTTCTCCAAGGTACCACTTGCCATTGTTTGAAAGAATAGGCCATAAAGGTGATGCTTGAAGTTGTGTCTGAACTGCTTATGGAGCAAACACCATAAATGGGCCAAAGTTCATTTCCATGATGACCATGGTCAACATGGATTTTTCTTGAATAGCCTCAAGGCATTCTAAGGACAATGTGAGATATTGTCCTTGTTAGGGTGGGGGGGTGGGTGTGTGGTGGAGAGGTGGGGGACCCTGCAGTTTTGTAGCCTCTCCTTGGACCAACTATCTTGTGACAACAGCCTCTTAATGAATGTTGAATGATTGGGCTTGTTGCTCCTCATGCTTTACATGTTCACCTTATTGGCCTTGACCACCTCATGGGCACTTAGCTGCTCTCTACGAAGGCTCTTCTCATGCTTCTCTTTTTGGGTTCATCCGCAATTAAGCAAATATTGGATGTTACTAAGGTTGTGTTCTTTATCAATAAGTAGTTTATACCTTACTCATTACCTTAGTTCATTAAGTTCTTAGTTCATATGATTGTAAAGTTAGAAAAATTTTCAGGAAAAATCCCCAAAAAGTGTTTACTGTCTTTTATGACCCTTTATAGTTGATTCTTTTTTCCTTATGTGTAGTTTATTATAATGGTTATGGTTCCTTGGGTGGAAAAATTAAGGTTTCTAGTATTACCATAATTGATTTTTTAGTATAATACTTCTGGTTTTTAACATTCTTACCCTTATAATATCCTTTAGGCAATAGCACATTTTGGAAAAGTGACATAAGTTTCTTACACAAGCACCCCCCCATGACTAACTTGAACACTTTAGGTTTAGATAGGTTTAAATGGTACGAAAAATGAAGTGATAGAGAGTCAAATATCACAAGTTGTAGCTAGTTGTGTAGAGCTCTGGGTTGTGAGAGAAAATTTGAAAAACTCCCCTAGCTGCAAATGATGAGAATGAAGTTTGGGCACTATGAGGATCATATATATGGATTTTGTGTGACTCGATATCGAGTATCTAACGTGACATCCCATCCTATTTCAGGTACTCGATATCAGGGTCCATGAATAAGCATTAAATGCGGCAATTGTGCATGAAAAATGAACCTCTAGGGTTGGTTGGAAGGCTTTAGTTTAGGTCCATAGTTCTAGGGTAAGTAGAAAATCATACAAAGGCATCAGGAGTGTGAGAAGGTGGAGTCATCAATGTGAATAACTTTAGAAGAAGTAAGAAAAAGGGCATTGAAATCAAGGTTGTGTATGGATCATGTTACAGGAGAAGGGCAATGACAAAATATAACAATTAAGTGCTTGGAAGGTTAAGAATGATGTGGTTGTGTCAAACAAGTACAAGTTACAAAAGTTATACAAGTGGATCCTCCACAAAGTAGGCTCTAGCCTATGATGCCCTTGTGTAACCACACCTAAAAATGTCTGTAGGCACTGAAGGGGTTGAATGCAATACATACTTGTGAAACAAAACACATGTTAAAACCACCAATTTGAGATAATAGCTCTATGTTACACAAAAGCACAAGTTAGAATCAGGCAGACAACAAGATGAGATGGATTGTAGAAAGGAATGTAGAAATTGGGACATGAGGTGCCTTACCATGGGCACAATGAATCCTTGTGTGTTATTAATGGTTAAATAATCATGAATCCTTTTTTCCAAGATTTAAACCAAGTCCAAACCAATTTCAGTGACATTGCATTATTTCATCACATTGGTGGACAACCATAAGACAATCATAGTTGCAAGGAGTAACATCACTTGGCATTTTGTCCAAGGGAGGAGCTTATTTATGGCACACCCCCTTTTTTTATGGAAGTTTTGAGAAGCTACCAACCTTTAGGCATGGGTACAGGTCTTTCCAGTGGGGCCCACATAATTTATTCAGTGCCTGTTTATGGTACTCTTATTCCCATTTTCATTAGATCTACAAGGATATAATTACAACCTCAACAACATGATAGAACATACAAAAGTGGCCAAAGAGAATTCACAAATCTCCTTGATGTCACGCTCCTTTCATTTTGCCTTGGTTTTGCACTCTTCTGTCTAGACACAATGATTATGGATTTAATTTAAGGTTGGATGATGAAAAAGAATATCATTATGACTAGAGTAAGAACCTCTTATTAATGGAATAAGTGAATGGATGACATGGTCTTACTATCCGAATAATCAGTCCCTTATGACTTGACAACATAGAGAAAACCTCATCTCAATGGGCAATAGGATCATTTTATTCACAAGCAAGATTACTAATAAGAAGATGAAAACAATAAGTAGAAAAAGTTGAATGGAATAGGAAAAATTACATTACAAAACATTGGAAAAAAAAATATGTAAAACACTTATGAATATTGAAGATTAGAATGGGGGGTGACCCCCATGACTAAACATTTGGCTATGGCAAGGATTAATAAGCAGATAGATAGGATTCATGCATGTATAAAACATTTGTTACTATTCATTCCCTAGCCACTAGGTGGCTGGGAAGAAAAATTGTTGGTCACACACTAGATTGTTAAATGTATGGTGGCTCAAGGTATGAGATGTGTTAATGTTACGGATGTCTAGCCCATGATTGCACCCTTGATTATGATATGGTATGCATGGATTTATTGGTCTCCCCACACTTGTAGATTCATTTCTTGGATTTGGAATTGGAGTAATGATTGATGGCGACCCTTGTGTAGGATCAAAGGATGGTAGTGGTGAAAAGGGAGGCACTACACTACATTAGCATTATGCTGGTTTGGATGATGTGGTAGGTCCATGGGTGGTTTACTTCGGCTTACGAACATTCCTCTAGAAGGGATGTTTGTGACATTTCGGTTGAGATCCGCTAGTATCAACATGTCTATGCACATTCGCAACATAAGTGACATTCGTTTGTTAATAATGTGGTGCTAAACCTTCTTGTGTCCTTGGTGGTGGCATGCGATGAGGTTGAGTATGAGAATATCAATGGTAGGATGGATGGTAAGAGGTGTGAGGTGGTGATCCCTCCAGGTATGTCATGAGTTGATGGTACTTGGGAGAGTGATAGTGACGGTTTGAAGTAGAGGATGTAGAACTAGTTGGAGAAATAGGATGTTGAACATAATATCCATGTGGTTTCCGTTGGTAGGAAGGATAGGGCTAATTTGGTTGTGGCATCCCTCATGACTATGGTTGTTGCCATTGTGGTTTATAACAGTGTTGAGGTTGGTAATAAGTCCCCCTAGGATGGTACGGTTGGTTGTGGGGTTGTCTATAATTACCTTGTGGAAGAGGAAATCTCTTAGGAATGTGCTTCTGTACAAACTCTAGATTTAAGACACCTACCTAATACTCATGCAGTGCAACAAGAGTGGGTAATGGCTTTTTTGATGGTCATATATGTAGATATCACATCCATTATCTTCTTCCGTGGTTGTGCCTATAGCCTCACTTTTGTTAGCCATTTTTCTTGTTTCCTGAAAAGTGTTCCTAGCTGTTTCTTCATTCTGTATCCTTTATTTATTGTGATTTCTTGGCTTGTTTTTCATGATCCTCTCCTTAACTATCTCAATAAGAGTTGTAACGTTTTCATATATCCATTTCAACATTCTATTAAACTTTGCTTCAAGTTCACAAATAGACTTATGTATCGACAAGGTTTGTTACAGAATCACCTAATTGAGAGTGTTTTCTTTCTTCTTACCATAGATATGGACCTCCTTTTGTTGAAGAGTTAGGTCTTAGTGATATTTCTCGACATTCTCGCATTTGCATATCTCTCCTTCTTCTTTTGCCACATGTTCGACTAGTTCTCAGATTTGATGGGCTTGTAGCTTGTATAATTGACCTAGAGCATACATCCCAAGGGTCTCCCTTGATTTATTGTGAAGCCCATCTATGATGTGGAATAGTTGCCTTTCCTTAGAGAAACCATGGCTTGGGCATCTCTTCAATAGGGAATAATATCTATCTAAGGCCATGTTCAAGGGTTCATGCTATCCTTGCTTCCATCCTTGGATCTGTTGGTATTTATCGTTAAAGAGTTCCAACATTGTGGATTATTGTCGAATTGAATTTAATGTTAATGATATATTCCACACTTCGGCTCTATTAATTAGTATCCTAGAAAAGAGCTTAAGCTTTTGCCACCCACTTTCAATGTTGTAGAAAATACAAGCATTGTGGAAGGCTTGTAAATGATGTTGTGGATCTAAATCATAGCCTCTTGAAAATTTAAGAATATTATTCATATCAAGCCTAGGTAGGTGAATCTCTTTGTGACGCCTACAAGATATCTTAACTTCCTCTATGATCTACATTAGGCTTCAAATGGCAGAAAAGGGTTCATCATCATTAGATAGGCTGTGATGAAAATCTCTATTTGGTTGATTGTGATGATTTTATCTATGTTCATGTTGATAACTACGAGTATTCTTGCGGGTTCAATTTTTGTTTCTATTCTAATCCTTTAGTGGAGCTTTACCTTCACACCTACATTCATCTTTGTCAGAGCTAGACGTCAAAAGGGAAGAGGAAGATGCAGAACTAGAAGGATTGCCATGGCTTCTATGGTGTTCCCCAAGGTCCTTTGATTGATCGTTTCTTGGTTTCGAGAAGGTCTTAGGCCTTGAGGCCTCCCCTAGTTCAGGATTTACATCATCTCCTCTAAGATTGTCTACCTTAGGTGAATGTAGTCTTTGAGTGTCATCAGAGCAGTTATGAACATAAGAAACCCCTACATAAGGTTGGTCACTCCAATTTTCTTCATCATATATCTCATTATTTTTCCAATGAATTCTTTCATTATACAGTACATTATCGCTTCCTTGTGGAAGAGACATTGTCATTGGCTTATGATGTATGTGATTTAATGTTTTCTAAAGGATATATCGTTAATACCTTTATAGTGATCATGTATAATATAACTAATCTAGATAACTAGAACCATCCCTGGCAATGATGCCAATGATGCGTAGTGAGGTACCCCTATGCCCAACCATACGAATCATAAGCATTTGTACATGATTTGGTCGAATTTTGTGGATGGGACTAGTTGTGGCATCTAGATCATTATGCTTTGATTACATTTTTCTATCTTCCCACTTGGATTGGTGGTAGCTTTGTCATGTATGATTTAGTTGAAAGTGAGGCATGTGATGTTGTCTAATCCTATGTTGCTCCTAATGACGATATAGAGATATATTGATTATGCTCATAAACAATGGAAAGTAAAATCTAGACTAGTCTATGTGTAATGAGTACCCATCCCTAATCGTCTGTACATGCCTTGGACTTCATATAACTACCACTAGGATTGCTAAGCCTACATCATTGGTTATGCCAAATGATACACTATTGGATTACCAAGTACTTACAGTTAACCCCTCGTGATTAAGGCGTACTCATTTTGCTTAATAACAAGAATAGTAAATAGCAATAAATGGAAACATTTAACTAAATAAAATAGTAAATAATTAAAAAATTAAATAATTAAAGTAATAATAAGTCTAAGTGAATGCAACAATGATGGAAGTAATCTTGATCTTTATTTCCAGTCATGTAACATGTCTAAGTACGTCAGACTCGAACAAAGGTGCCATATAATTACAAACATCACACTATGGGCATGCACTTGGAATGATAGAATTTGAATTCAGAAATCTAAGAAAGACTATCAAAAATTGAGAACTAAAACTATATCCCCACTGTGCACCCCAAGTGTTGTATTTATAGGCTAGCACGAAAGAGACGATATCGAATATCCAAAATCGTTTCTTGGGACCCGATATTGCATATTTGATATCGAAGCCTCGATATTGGGTATCTGATATTGGGGTTGACATAATCATGACTGATTAGAAATAAAGGGGGAAAGTTTCTTTTTCACTTTTGGAGGCAAGATGGCACTCTTAGAAGCTAAAGATCTATGTTGAAGAAGTCCAGGACCTCATAAACTTAATATTTTTCTTGTTTGACCTCATTTCAACCTCTAAAATCCATTCCCTCCATTCTTCCATGCTGAAGTAACTCCCTTAGCATGGAAATAAGGGGGAAGTTCTTAAGTACCCTTAAACAACCTTCAAACGTGCTCGAAATTAGGTAGAAACTTGCATAATCAAAGCCTATAGCCCTGAGGGCCTAGAAACTTGGTGTAAGTGCCCCTAAATTTCTCAGAATCTATAAAACAAGTGTCCCCCTATTTTTCTATGTTGATGATACTATGCTTAGTGTGGAAACAAGGGGAGGGGGAGGAAGCCATTTTGACAAATTGTGACACTTAATATTGCTTGAAATTACCTCAAAAAAAAGTCGAGAGATGCACAAGTTTTAGAATTGGGTTCCAACATATTGTTTGATCATGTTTGACCTTATTTTTGGCTTGAATTTTGGGTTTCCATGCTAAACCCCCTCTTTTCCACATTGGCCATCGTGAAAATAAGGGGGAAGGGCTTCAAAACCTACTTTTTGGCCTTTATAGACTTCCAAGGAGCCCAATTTGGATGGATTTGACCCTACACTACCTTGGGAAGTTCCTAGGACCCTAATTTTAGATCTTTGGGCACCCCAAAACCTATTTTCCTTGGTTTCCATACTAAGAGTCCTTGTTTCCATGTTTAGCCTAGTGTGGAAGCCTCTAAACACTTGATTTTTGGGTCTAAACAGCTTAGAAATAGCCCTAATAGATGCCTAAACTCACCTAACAATCTTGTAGCCTCATAACATGGTCTAGTAAGGCCTAAAATTGGAAAAAAACCTAACCATTATTGGCATATATTAACTAAATTTTATCATAAATAGCCTATTTTTCCTTATTACGTAATGTTTTGACTTATTTTTGGACTTATGTTATTTTTAACCTTCTATGGCCTTTATACAGCCTCATATGTTTGGTATTTGTATTATTACAACTATATTTATCTTTTTTTGGCCTTTAAATGGTATCAAATATTGGGGTTTGACCTTCCCTGATCATCGTTTGAACCATATCATCATGGCCCTCTAAGGCCTTAAACTAGCATCCTAGTCCACCAAGACTATAAAATAGCATCATGGCATGCTAAGGCCTTAAACTAGCAAAATTATAGCATTTATTAATCACTTGTAGCCTTATACTTCCCCTTTCTTGACCTTTATGTGATTTTTGTTTGCATTTATTGCACTTTTCCGAATTGACCTTATCTCACTAATGACCTCAAATGGCCTTGATTGAATTAGATTTGCATGTGTATTATTACATTTTTACATTATTTATTCACTTTTACCTAGGTTCCACTTAATATGCTTTTGGTTGACATGTAGGATGAAAGTATGAGTACCTAGGAGCAAATCAGTTTGCCTTTGTGTCTATATGGACCTCATGGTGATATTAAACAATGTATCGACCTTGGTTGCCTAGATCTTGAGCTTGAGAGTCTTGTGGATCATATAGCCTCAATAGAGAAACCTCTAGAATGGCCTAAAAACCTAGTCAAAACCATTGACTTAGAAGTAGGGGGCATAATCGAAGACTCTAGTTGAGGTTCTTATCAAAACACACAATGGTGAGGAGAAAACACTTAAATTAAGTTCCTCACTAGAGTCTCAATATGACCAAGACATCACCAAATTCTTACAGAACAACATTAAGACATTTGCATAGTCATATGAAGAAATGCTAGGCCTAGACCCGTGTCTAGTCTGGCACAACATCATATTGGACCCTAGAATTAGACCATTTAAGCAAATGATTACACATTTGAAGACCACATTTGAACAAGTTTACAAATTTATCCTAAATAAAATTGTAGGTCATTTTGGCATACCCATGACCATAGTTACAGATAATGGACCTCAATTTAGTAACCAAGAGTTCAAGGATTTCTGCCATAGCCTAGGCATTAAGCATTCTTTCTTGTCACATTACTACTCTCAAGCCAATGGACAAACATAAGTAAGCAACAAGGACATCATCAACTTACTCAAGAAGATACTCAAAAATAGCAAGCAAAAGTGCCATGAACATCTTATCCATGCACTATGGGCATATAGAACAACCTATCACACAATAACTAACATGATCCCTTATAGTGTTGTTTATGGTTTTGAAGATATTTTACCTCTTCACTTGCAAGTGCCATTGCTTCGAGTAGCCTTGACTAGCTTCATCAATGATGAGAAAAACAAGTAGTTATAGATGGTAGCCCTAGATTTAGTGGAGGAGAAGAATATGCAAGCACTTGTTCACATCAAGCACTATCAAGAGAGGTAGAAGTGGCAGCATCACCATGACTTGACCATGCACAAGATCAAGGAGGGGGACTTGGTCCTCAAGGTTGTCTGTGAGCATGCAGATAAATTCTTAGCTAATTGGAAAGGGTCCTTCCTTAACACTAGAGCCTATAGGAATAGAACATTTAGAATAGTTGACATGAATGGGAAGGAGTTGGCCAATCTAGTCAATCATTCCTATCTAAAGGCATATTGCATGTAGTTGACAATCATTAACAAGTGAACTTGCTTTCAACAATTTGCTATGATATTAAACTGGTAACATGGCCTATCATGGCCTTAAATTAGCAACCTTAGTAACCTAGATAGCCTAATTTTCGTTTAACTTATATGCATTGTAGTGTTATAATATGTGGCGGTGTTTTGTATTCTTTGTTGGTGCCTCTTAGGTCAATCCTCTAGGCATCAACAAAGAGGGGCCACTGAAACACCACAAAAATTTGCGTGCTCTAGCCAATCTTTATCATGTAGCTTTCACACCATGAAAATCAAGGCAAAACGTCATTGTAAATGTGAAAATTGTAATCTACAATGGGTGATTTCACATACTTTATACTTTGCTTCATAAGTTGTCAAAGCCTTATTCTCTAAGAGAAAAAAGTCATCTAGTCTCACTTAATCCTTATGGATATTATGTATAGCATTCAGTCTCACCTGATCATATAGCTATTCAAACCCCATAGTATCATTCAGTAGAATATCACAAATTGATGCTGCCAAGGACTGATTCCAACTTATACATGCATCCACTAACAACTGGACCTTCTACTCAACACTTTAGTCCTATGTCACCAGTGCCATCTCCTACTATGTAGGGGAACATGCCATCATAACCCCAGCCTAAAAGTGCTACAAGGATAGTCAATACATGTGAGAGGAAGGTTACTTATGAGTCTCAACCTAGGAAATGATAATTCTTCAGAACAAGTCTAGAGAAGACTCAGTAGATGGGAAACTCATCTAACTTTGACCCATCCACATCAAGCCCTTCCCAATGAAATCAACTTCCAACTTCATTAGGTTCAAGCATCATAATTTTCATACTCACATAAACAGTAACCCATTAGATCAAGGTAGGGGCTCTTTCATAGAAAAGAACTGACCCAAAAAGTCCTTTGATTTATCTTCAAATAGCAAGACAAAAATCATGCAAAGCTCTATTAGATTTTGGGTCTAGAGTAAATCTGATATCTTAGGACATGTACTAGGCTTGGAACCTCCCACCACTAGAGAAAAGTAACATCTGTTTAGAGTTTATAGACTAATCAATCACAGTACCACTTGGATAGGTGGGTGATGTGATCACCACCATTAGTGGTTGGTCCTATCTTGCTGATTTTTTAGTGATTCATGTGGGGAAAAACAAGGAAGAGTTCCCAATTATAATGGGAAGATCTTGGCTTAGCATCATGGATGCTAAGCTTAGAATTCATGATTTATCCTTGGAAATTTCAAAGGAAAATGAAGTTGGAATCATACACAGATGAAGGGTTTCATATATTGCATACTATAATCACAGCTGCGATTTCATGCAAAAAACTTAGACCACTGAATGAAAAGCGGCTAGAGCATGCAATCCATGTGTAGAAACAAGTTGTATGCAAAATTGCCTGTATGTAGCCACCACCCAACAAGAGGATACCCAGTGGCTGATTACAAGTGAAGAAATCCAATATGATAAATACATGGAACCAGAAGAATAGATCATTAGTACCTATATGGTGGAAATAGATAAGTTGGAATAACTAAGGGAAAGACACTCTTACCCTTAGAAAAATTAAGAGGAAGAAACAAACTAGGGACACTTGAAAGTCCCAGACATAATGGAACCAGAACCACTAGAATTGAAAGCCTTACCAACAACATTAGAATACACATTTCTTAATACTAAGAAGTTGGTAATTATCAAAACTGACCTATACAAGAAACAAAAATGGAAACTACTAAAAGTGCTCAACACATGGTCTATAGCATTCACATGGTCTTATGATGAGATCACAAGAATTAATCTATGAATTTGCCAACACCAGATCTACACTAATCCTGCAGTCAAACCAAAATGTCAACCTTAACAAAGACTTAATCCTAAACTCAAGGAGGTAGTCAAGCAAGAATTGGAAAAGTTACTAAAGGCAAAATTCATTTATCCAATTGCGAATAGTGAATGGATAAGCCCTTTAGTGATAGTTCCAAAGAAGGGAGGCAAATAGCTCATCTGCATCAACTTCTAATTGTTGAATTTACCCATGTTTAAGGATCATTTCCCCTTGCCATTTGTGGATCAAGTCCTAGACACAATCTAAAGACATGAGTACTATAGCTTTTTGGATGGATACAATGGATACATTTAAATTCTCATTGCACTAGAGGACCAAGATAAAACCATGTTCACTAGTCCATGGAGAACATTTGCTCATAGACTGATGCCTTTTTGTCTGTGGAATGTACTAGCAAATTTCTAAAGACTTGTTTTAAGCATCTTCCAGAAGCAGATAGGTTTGAAATTTTCATGGATGATTTTTCTACATATGGGCTGGATTTCAAACAAGCCCTAGACTAGTTGGAGTAAGTACTTAAAAGATGTGTTGAAACTAATCTAAAGCTCAATTGGTAGAAGAGCCATCTTATGGTCCAGCAAGGCATAGTACTAGGAGACAAAATCTTCCAAAGGGGTATAGATGTAGATCCTAAAAAAATTAGAGCCATCCAAAATATCTTTCAAACGCTGTAGATAGTAAAAGATGTAAGATCCTTTTTGGGTCATACAGGATACTATAGAAGATTTATTAAAAACTTCTTAAAAATAGCCAAATTGTTGGTAGAACTCATAAAGAAGGATGCATGCTTTGAGTGGACTGAGTCATGTAAAAAGGCATTCAAAACTTTGAAATGGAAGTTAGTTGACACACCAATCCTTGAAGCTCTAGATTTTTCAAGGCCTCTTCATATCATGACTGATGCCTCCAACTATGCACTTGGTGAAGTATTGACACAACTTGATGATTAAAAGAGATTGTATTACATGCACTGTGCTAGTAAGAGCATCATTAGAGCATAATTAAACTACACCATAACCAAAAAGGAGCTAATGGTGGTGGTGTATGCGCTTGAAAAGTTCAAACATTATGTGCTCGGTTACAAGATCTATGTCCACACATACCATATTGGCATCTAATTTTTAATGAACAAGCCAATGTTTAGTCCTAGAGTGATAAGATGACTTATGATTCTTCAAGAGTTTGACATCACAATGATTGATAAGAAACATGATAGAAAATGTTGTAGTTGATCATTTATCAAGGTTGAAATGGGATGCAGAGAACCGAGTAGGACCCTTATTAGATCAATTTCCTGATGAGGACCTCATCACTAGAATAACAAAGGTTGTAAATTCAATAGAATAACAATGGATTGTAGAGTACCTAACGTGTCTCACCACATAAGAGCTACCTATTGAATGGAATAGAAAACAACATGAACAATTCCTTCACAAAGCTAAATAATACATGGAAATAAATGATAAACTATACAAAATTTATGCATATGGACTTATTAGATGGTATGTACTTGATCGTAACTAGGAAAGAGTATTACAAGATGTCGATGAAGGTCCATGTAGTGGCCACTATGAAGGGCATAGAAAAACACTTAAATTACTAATGATAGGCTACTTTTGACATACTTTTTTTAGAGATGCCTACACTTTTGCTTAATCATGTGAACTTTGCCAAAGAGATGGAGAAATTATGATCAAATATGAAGGTCCACAACACTGGATATAGTCACTGGAGCCTTTTAATATTTGGGGAATTGATTTTATGAGTTCCATTCAATTGATGTCAAATAAGAAAGCATACATTATTGTGATTGTGTATTATTGCACAAAGTGGGTGGAGGTAGTAGTAGTAAAGGGTTGTATAGCAAAAATAGGTATCAATTTTTTCCAACAACATGTGGTGAACTGATTTGGAGTACCTAGAATGCTAATATTAGATAATGGGACCCACTTCATTGATGCTACCTTTACAAAACTCATGCAACAACTTGGGGTTAACCATAAATCAACAACATCATATCATCTCTAAGCAAATGGTCAAGAAGAAGTCACTAACCACGAAATTACTAGAATACTCACTAGGACGATTAGTAGGTTTAGAAAGATTGGAGTACAAAATTAAACAATTCTCTATGGGCTTATAGAACATCTTGAAACTTACCTATAGGGTACACCCCATATGAGTTAGTTTATGGTAAGTTGTCGACACTTCCAATCCAAGCAAAGCTTCACACTTTAACTACTGCTAGTGAACTTAACCTTGATTTGAGTTTAGCACAAAAGGAATGTCTAATGCATCGATATCTCTTAGATGAAAATAGACAAGTAGCACTTATGGGTAGTGAAGTACATAAGCACTACTCCAAACTTAGGCACGATTTGCAGATAAGAAATGTAACCATACAACTGGGTGACAAGGTCCTTGATTACAATCCTAGTCATTTACCCCAAAAGGCTAAATTTTAGACAC
>MNCI01033529.1:193297-203674 GCA_015680685.1 Gnetum montanum | reverse complement strand
GGGGGGGGGGGGGGGGGGGGGGGGGGGGGGGGGTCGCCCATCGACACACTATCAAGTAAGCAGTCACACTCACTAGTGTCAAAATGGAACCCCTCTCTCTCTAGTTGACCCAACAGCGTAGCAACGTCCTCTACACTCATATGCCCCTTCGGTACTGAACTACACTCGGCAAAAGGATCATCGACAGGAGCCTTTTCTTGATTGGCAGGGGCCTCTTCTTCATTGGTTAGGGCCCTTTCTTCTGTGGCAGGGGCCTATTCCTCACCATCTAGGATCCTTTCTTCTATGGTAGGGGCCCCTTCTTCGTCGGTCAGGGCCCTTTCCTCTATTGCTGGGGCCTCTTCATCTTTGCTAATGACCCTTGTTTTAGGGGCCATCACCTCTTCCTCCCCTTCTTCGTCTTCTTCCTCTGCTAATAAAACATAATTACAATTGGAAAAATACACCAACTTGGAACAAATGCTATGCCATGCAATGCTACCTAGCGTAGCACAACGTAGTGAGTGTTAACCTAGTATGCAAATACACTTACCAATTGGAGGATGCACTTTGCGAAGTTTGAGTTGCAGCTTCTTCCCCCTTTCTTTATTTGTACGGGGAGTCTCTTTGGCAAGATGAGACTGCTTACGTTGCAAGCTAGACATCACTATTGCTGTAATGAGGCGTTCTCCCCTTGTCACCCTACATGTGTTAATGTGAGGTGCCTCTCCCATGTTGTCCTGGGCACGAAAATTTCGTGCTACCCGATCATTGGTCATCATCGAAAATGATTCCCCAATAGCTTTCGGAGGATCTTGGAATCATCTAGTATGGAAGACTTGGAAAATCCACGACTTGAAAATCTGACTGTGGTCTTATTACACCCAGATGCCATTCTCATGGACTACCAAGAATTCTACAAAATGCCGTAGGCAGACTACAAAGAAGGCATAGTGCACGTTGAAACGAGACTCAAGCTTTCTACAATATTTGACCATTTCAGCCTGAAAGCCTTCACAAAGGTATTTGGTCCAATTGTAGTGAGTCCCTTCTTCCATGAAACCCTTCTTCCATGAAATCCTTCATTATCCAAGCCTACTCTACTCCAATGATTTTCCCTTAGGAGAGTAGCTTAGGGAAGGCACATGCACGGAAGATAAGGTAAATCATTTTGGCCACCCTTAGCCAAACCTTCTCAATGTAGATCCCCTTTTAGTCCCTTACTGTCCCTAGCCACTCCTCAATGTCCCCCTGATGGTTTGCATCTTTCTTAGATTTTTCTCCTACAAGGAGACCATCAAAGGGACACCAAAAAGATCCGCAAATAGTTGGTCGTTGATTTCAAACACCACCCATACATCGTGAACACGTGTATGGAAGCAGTCAGCCTTCTCAGAGAAGGATTCGGCTAGGGAAAGCATTTTAGCAGGTGGGATGCTTAGGTTTACAATGAAAAATAAGTCCATGAGTCCAGCCTCCTGAAGGTTGTGGACAAGCATGGCTGGGGCCCCATTACAGAGCCAACGTTGGGTCTCCTTCACCTCCCCATACTTGAAAAAGAGGTTGGTTTCATTACGCCCGAAGGTGATCACAGTGACCTCTTGGGATTTCCTTGCCACTGTAATAGTTTTCAAAACAAAAAGAAAAAGTTAGCAAAAACAAAATGATCACCACTCGAACATATAACAATGAATTCACAGTTTAGCATACCAGGTTTAAATGGTGTGGGAAATGGTGGGAGCTTCACTAGCATGTCTTCAATGGTGAGCGGCTTGAGAAATGCCCACTCCCTATCCAACTAACTAGCTTTCTTACACTTTCCATAAAATTGGGAATACCAGGTCAGGTAGGTTTTGAACTCATCCCCAAATTGTCCTATTACATTAGCATGCACATTCTAGTAGAGGAAAACTCCTACAAGGCTGTCTGTGCCAATGGCAAGGCATTTGTATTACTGTGAAGACCATTCCTATCAATATAAAACTTGGAAATACATCAAAAAAATATACTATTAACACCTCTATCTAGTGTAACATGGATTATACAACACGTTGAAATACCTTCACAAAACTCACTCGCCGACATAGTAAACGGTTCTAGGTGGGTTCTGAAAATAGGTACCCATGTGATGGGCAACGAATAATGTGTTGTATAAGTAATAACATTTATACTCAGGCATGTTTCAGATCTAACTTAAGCACCTCAAACCTTTTGGGCGCTGGTTGGAACCTTTTGTACCCTCACCCCCGATTGACCCATTAGTCAAAAATTTTAGAATGCCTTGGTTTGCCTCGGGCAACAGTGTTTCCGTAATTGCGGTTGCTGTCTTGGTTGATAAGTGGGACCACACAGTCACACTAAAATAGTGGAGGAGAAATTATAAGAAGTCCCGTGTGCCCTCCTGAAACCAAACCACCTACTACCCCACACGTGCATGGGGAGGAGGAACTTTGGCCACTGATTCACTGAGGCAGCACATGATTCCTACAACCTCAAGGACAAGTAGAACGAGCTTCAACATGCCCCCGCACAAGAAAGCATCAAACATTAGCACTGTGTTCAAGTGAAGTTTACACGTAGCATAGTGTAATCATCTATTTACATATAGCGTAGCGTAACCCTTTCTTTACATGTAGCGTAGCATGATCTTCTAGTTGCAAATTTATTTCTAACATAAAACAGAGTTAAACATTATAGACAATATAACAAAGTGGCACTTGCAGTGTAGCGTAGCCATCAATCGTTGCACAGTGTAACAACATTGGGTGCGCATTATGGTAATAGTTATGCAGCACATAGTACAACATAACAGGTACGTAGCATAACAATTACACTCACGCTTAAGGGGGACAACTGCAATATGCATAGCATAGCAAGACAACAAACGAACAAGCACAGGCAAACACATGACAATATAACAAACATACCAATATAACATGCATGGCGATGTAACAAACTTGACAGTAAAACAGATTTAACAACATAATAACAGCTTCAATAGCATAGTAATGTGACATGACCAATATAGCAGCCTAAAGGCCTTACGACACAATGGCGTAGCATAATGACAAAAAAAAACATTGCAACCTTAAACAACATAGATGAGGAAGAATTCACAGTGCCCCTGCTATCCCAACCTTATCTTGCTGCATGAAATAACTCGTGCCACGCTACGCTAAACATGCATCACACTACCATAAAAAGTCTTGTAGATAGCTAAACCCTTTTGAGGGTGGTACGCTATGCTAAGCATGCGTTAAGCTGCCCAGAATTGCCCAAACTCCCGAGACAAGGCTGTCACCATTCTTAACAATGGCGGTTAAGGAGATACTGCATGCAGCTGTAGCGTAGCATCCGTACAGCTGCTGTGGTCGACCAGCAACAGCGATGGCATAACAGCCAAAACAGTAACCAAAATAGTGGCAATAGATGCAGATTTCATCACAATAATGATAACTGTAATCAAGAAAATGAGGGTAGCATAGCGACTTATCAAGCTGACGGAGTCTCTTCTTGCACCTCGACGTGCATCTTGGACAGACGTCCTAGAGAGTCCACCTCGTCTACCTTGGCAAGTCCTCGGTGTTTGCGTTCGCCTTTGGGTGTCATTGTCTCATTCGCAAATTTTGTCAACTGCTACCCTACACCAGTTTGCTCTCTCTCTGTACGATTGCGCTATGCTTTGAGTATGGGCTTTGGGCTCTGACAATGAAAATGACAAGTTTACCAGGGGGTAAACCCCTATTTATAGTCGACGTGGTAAAACACTTGCCATTTCCATGTCCCGATTAATGTGGGACACCCCTTATAGTGTAGCACTACTGTGCCATAGTCCCACTATAGTGTAGTGATTGTCTACAACATAACAAGTGGGCCCACCAAAAATTTCATCCCATCTTAAACTAGCAATCTATTTTTGCAAAGTCCACCTATTAAGGGTCCACAAAGACCTTAAACTAGTAACCTTGGCTTTAAAAATCTTCCCGTTAGCGGTCTACAAAGACCTTAAACTAGAAATGTTGGCTTTCAAGCCTACCTAGTAATAGTCCACTATGACTATAAATTGGCACAAATAGTCCGCTATGACTATAAACTGGCACAGATAGTCTGCTATGACTATAAACTGGCACATATCATCTGCTATGATGTAAAACTGGCAAATAACATCCGCTACAACGCAAAACTGGTATAGATAGTCCGCTATGAATATAAGCTGGCATAGCACGTTTGTGGGCCATGACGTAAAACTAACACCCACAGTATGGTCCGCTACGACCCTAAAATGGCCCATCCACCATCTGCTACGATGATAAATTAGAACCACGGTTTGCTAGGACCTTAAACTAGCACAACGGTCTGCTAGGACCTGAAACTAGCACATCATGGTCTGTTGGGACCTTAAACCAATACATCTGATGGTGTACCAAGACCTTAAACTAGGTTTGTAGAATAACGTTCTTAGCTTGCATCCACGACTCTACTAACAAGTGAGCCTACACAATGATAACATGGGGTGGAATGTAGTAGTTCTAGAATGCAGTTCACGATGTCAAGAAAACACCCTCTGGAACATATGCAATTCCACCGTCCTTGGCATCTTATTGATCCTCTGAAGATGTCTTCTGACATCTTGCTGACCTTCCAGAGCTACTGCTACCACAACTCGTCGTCTTGGCGATAGCTCCTATTGTCAGCGCTTACTGCTGGAGTCCCAGCACTATTGTGGCCCAGCCACAGAGTTGCTACCCTCTAACCCTCGCCATCATCTGAGCCCAAAAGATGTTCAACTATTAGGCTTCTCACCTTACTGCTGAATTGTATGATGTTTACCTTGGGCGAGGACTCCTAAGCACTCGCATCATCGCAACTCCTAGCCTCCTCGATGCCAACCCCTTCAGTCTGCTGTTGCTAGAACCACTGCTGGCCTTCCTTTTTTGGATGTCGCATGCCTCAACAAAAATGCTCACTACTTCAGTAGTGTTTAAATCAAGTGGGATTCTGCCCTCAACTCATTTCATGGTTATGTTTTTCTGGTTTGCTTTCTGTTGCGTTTGCAGGATATAGGTCGAGATGGCATCGATTAGAGATGCGTTTCGCCAGGAGGATAGGACACTACATTATTTTGAGGTGATCATTCTGACTAGCTCAGCTACTTGGGAGTGCACATCTCATCCTCCCTCTTAACCCTCTTCACCTCATTTCTTACACCTAAATTTTTCCTTTTCACATCTCTTTTACAAGCTTTCCCGATGCATATAAAGCCCTCCCACATGCTCAACTGCAAAATCCATGATGCTCGTAACATAGCTCGTCGCATGGGAAGCATTTGTAGATAGGTCAAAGCCCCACATGGATGTAACACAACTCATCTTAGGGAGGAAACACCTATCCTACAATAACAAGGTTGTTTACAAGTGAACATGGCTAAATAGCAGAAGAAGAGCAAAAGAGCTCAAAAAAAAGTGTGCCCAAAACAAATGGCACACCAGCTGTTTCACAACGACCATCTCTAAGCATTTCGATGAGAGGTCAAAAGTTAGCAAAACAAAGATGCCCATGCATGTCGACTCCCTCACAAGCACACCGATGACGGACCGCACTATGTTACATATTTTCCTTTTCTAAAGCTATCCCATCAAGTCCATCTTTTTCTCCCTTTTTCTACATGACTATCCTGATATTCCCAAGTGTAGCAAAGCAACATTTGAGCAACCACTAAAGAGCGATGTTGGCGTCTTATTTTTCATGGTGTTTCGTATTCTTTGTCGATGTCTCTTGGGTAGATCCTGTAGACGTCGACAAAGAGGGGCCATTGAAACACCATAAAATTTTAAGACCCTGATGCTTCCGCAGAGTCTTGGAATTTGGGCAAGGATTTCGACAACTACAGCGTCATGATGGGCCATCAGAACAATGTAGGCACTAAGGATACACTATATAGTCTACCTAGTTTTCTATTTCTAGGACTGATAGGCCTGTTGGACTCTTTAGCCTACCCAACTAGACAATTGACCCGACTACTAGTCTACCCAAGGACCATGCTAAGAGTTGTCGAAAGTGTTCAGGATGAGCTAAACAATTCAGCAAGTTTTCTAATGGAGAAATCTACTTGAAGAGACTAATTAAGCATCCAACATGCAAGTTGATATCAAGTCAGTCTTCCAAAGCATTTTTCCATGTTGCAACCGTCAAGCAAGCTTGCTCCACCAACATAGGGTGCTGCGCTATGCTACGCTATGCAGCGTAGCATAGTGTAGCAGGGATAGGGTGCATAAAGGCCCCCCTGCCAAGTGAATCCAACAAGAGGATTGCACTTGTCAATGCTTCTGCCTCCAAAACTCACTGTCCCACTTAGCCTTTAGGCCTCAAGCAACGTTTCTTGGTAAAAAATGGAAGATTAAACAAGGATGCATGACACACTGGTTGCTATGTTGTGCTACGCTACATAGTGTAGCACAGCGTAGCAAGGATGCAAAAATAACAAAGTGCCCCAATGATGAAATCAACAAGTCCAAAGGATTTCCAACATGGAGGACAAAAGTTGCAGTTGTTTGCTTGACCAAGCCTCAAACAAATTCTCTCAGCTTCTACGCAATACTTCTGTCAAGACTAGTGGCTATGCTATGCTACACTACGTAGCGTAGCACAATGTAGCGAGTAGTTACTTGTGCTACACCAATGTGTTGGACAGCGTAAGTAGTGCAACACTTGCATGGAGGCATCAAGACACCTTCGGTTAGCTCCAAGACTTATTGGCAACGATCATTCTTACCTTGACACCTCTTCGGCAAATAAAATCAGCAAATTTGCTTCATTTTGCATACCCCTGGTCAATCCCCAAAATTGTCCCTATGCTTGACCTTGTTCGCAAGAGTAGGAAAGACATAGTCCTGGAGCATAGGCTCCATTTTGTTTTCATTGTTCACATGCCTTCTAGATTTTGGCACATGCGGTTTTAGCAGTGTGGTCACAGTGTAACAAGGTTCACATCCAACATCATATATTTACCTAGTGCAGTAATGTTTACACCATGTGGGGCCCAGGACATGTGGCATCTAGACCACATTTTTCTCTTGCTCCTGGCCTATAAATACCCCGACGAGAAATCCTTAAAGGGTGGGGGCTTTTTTGCGTGGTTGGATTTTAAGTTGGCATTCGGAGAGCATAGTTGGCACTTTTTTTAGCACTCTTGTTGGTTTTGAGTTTCCTGGTTGGTTTGAGACATCCCTTTGTAAGTTTAGCATTTTGGCATCTTAGCGAGTAGAGTGGCAAGCAAAAGAATCCTGAATAGAAAGCTACCAACTATAGTTCAGAGATCTATGACCATACTGCTTGGTGTAAGTTGCGCCTCTCTAGTGTTGCATGCTCAATTGCACACCTTCCAACAGAACGAAGGATCAAATCCGCAACCTTGGGGCAGTGCACTTTCTTACCCAAGTCTGTTTTTCTATTTGCTTACTACCATTGTGTTTCACACTATTTTTCATTGTTTTACATTTATTTATCATTGATTTACTTTGCGTACATCATTTCCAAAACAAACGTCTACAAAACGTTAAGATACACTGATTAAGTCCTTGTTTGATCAACCAGACCATTTAGGGCACCCCGTTTCCTTTTCTCTCTAGCATGGCCCTCGCATTGATCTAGGGTTAAACTATTCACCTGGCAACCTCTCGGTGTTCCAGCCACCGACGTTCTTGGTCACTACAAGTCTAGGGAAACATATTAAGAATTTTAAAAGTAAATCACTCATGTTAAGGTCAAAACAACTTTCAGAAGACTTCTAATTAATCATGCCACTCATTTAAAGTACTAATGGGGTTGTTCTTGGACATTTCCTAACTTTATAATCATAATGAACTAAGAACTTGATATGGCTAAGGTTATGTGTAACGTATCGAATTGTTGCTCATTTATAAGAATAATTTAGGAATCCCAAACCCTTGATTGATTGTAGATGGTTCCAAAAAGAGGAGCATAAGGAGAACTTCCATGATCGATAAGCAAAAGACCATGAGGCCATGCAAGAGGACAAGTGAGCAAGCATTATCTGCAAGCAAAAAAAGGAGAGAAGGAGGCATAATTCTTCAACATTCATCAACAAACTCCTACCACAAAGCAATCTGCTCAAGTAGAAGCGGATGTTTCACTAGTGCCCATCCAAGGACACCAACTCACACTGCCTCTTAAATGTCTTCAGGCTATTCATGAAAAATACATCATGTCAACAGTTATTATGAAACTCAACTTTGGTCCATTTTTGAAACTTTCTCTAGAAGCTGTTAAGGTCCATTTTTGGAACTTAACTTTGGTTCATTTTTATAGTTAATGTTTATGATTACTTGCAATTTACTTTTAATGTCATTAAGTAGAATGATTATGACTGATCTCAAGCACGTAAGTGTAACTACTTGATGACCAAGTAGTATTTTCACTTGGTACGTTTAGTAGTGAGGTACTTGGTAATCTTAGTAGTAGTTGCATGAAGCCCAATGTGTGATCGAAAGATCAGGATTGGTTACTCATCGCATAGGCTAGTTTAGATTTGTTTTATTGTTACTTAGATTTAGAAACCTTTACTTTCACTTCATGTTTATTAAGAGCCTAATGGCCAATTCAGCATCAATATCATATACCCCACCTTGAGTTAAACGATATGCATTGATTTTACTAGCTCACATGGGAAGACAATGATCACAAACACTAACTAATTATTGGTATAATAACATTGACTTATTTGCAAACTTCAACGAAGATTACACGTGAACACTCATATCTCATATGGTTGGGTGTTGGGTACTTCACTGCTCATCACTATGCATTAGTGAGCCCTTGTTGTTGTGTTGCAAAAACTATAAATACCCAGATGAGCTCCACACAAGGGAGGAACTAGATTCTAAGCATGTTCCTTTGGCTTTTGGCATCTAGTTGCGTGTGAAGAGCTCTTCTATAAGATCCCGATTAATTATCTATAAGATCATATAAATGACTAATAGATATGCTACAAAACCCCAAGGATCTGAATTTAATTTTGATTTACTAATTTAGAAAAAATTCATAGAATAAATAAAAATTATTATTTAGAATCATAAATATAATAGAGTTATACATCGTAGGAAAATTTCATATTACTTGCATACATAATTAAATAAAATTTATTTCATTAAAAATAGATATTTACATAGCCACAAAAAGTTAGTATTAAAAGTTTTACTAGCTGCATCGTAAAATAGTATGTAAAATAACGATCTGAATGATACTTTTTTAGCCTTAATCAAACATCTAGAAATAAAGTTATTCACATTTTAAGTTTACTAAATTAAATAATTAAATTGAAAATAATAATTAAATAAAATATTAATATATAATAAATAATAGTAAAATTTTTAAATAAATGAAAATTTATCTTTGTAATCTCATGGTCCCAATGGCACAAACAAAATTTTTTTATCTATCATACTTGATTATTTATTCAAAAAAATAGGTACATGGGTAAAATATCCAGAAAGTGTACAAGGTCTCTATTTTACAAAAATAGAAAATTGACAAAAAATTATTTCTCATGTTTAGAAGGTCCACCTTGTATAGAATTGATCCACCTTTTGTCCCATGTTCCTTTTTCAATGATTCCCTACCTACTCTAGGCTCTCTACATTGAGATGTAGGAGGAGTAAGAACCCCTCAAATAAAAAAGGTTATTATATTTCTCTCTTCATGAAGCATAAAGATTATTGGTCAAAATTCTCAAGTTATGGGCTAGAAAAATGTTTCCAATTAAATATTCAAAAATGTTTCAAGCTTAAGAAATGCCATAAATTTTTAAAAAATTCAAAAAAAAATCAAATATCCAAAAGAAGACCAAAAATCCAAAGAATGTATATTTTATCCAAGGATCTTTAAGTTAGGTCTTGGTTACCCTTACTACTAATAGGATATACGATTAGGTCTTGGAATAACCTCACTACTATCATTGAATTATCATTTAAATCTTCAAAAATATTAACAATTCAAAGAGAGTATATTTTAGCAAGTCTTTTTTGAAGGCTAGCTCTTGGTTACCCTTACTACTAAAAGAATATACTGACAACTCTTGAAATAACCTCACTACTATCATTGGATACTCCTCGTGACCTCGAATAAGTCACTCATGGTTGAGTCTTGGTGATAACCTCACTACTAATATCTTCAATGGCTAAGACACATGTATCATCAAAAGGATAGGTATTGACTATGCCTCATTGCAACTCTACTAGACTTAATTACTCAATGCCATGGTCTCGGCTAAATCCATAACCTCACATGAACTTACGAATCAAAATTCAAGGTAGAAAATCCATCCAACAACCTTTATCATTATGGGATGAGTCCCACTAAAGAACACTCCACTACTACATT
>MNCI01033529.1:151074-192990 GCA_015680685.1 Gnetum montanum | reverse complement strand
AACAAAGACAAATGCGAGTGTTGAAAGAAAACATCTTGAAACAAAATCATTCTCAGGATGTGGGAGTACATGCCAGAGAAGGGAGTACATGCCAAAGAGCTATCAAATGCTGGGAATCCTTAGGAACTGCGAGTTTATAAGACCAGGAGAACAACAAAGAGCTCAAAATTATGATGATAACACACTCCGATGTAGCAGATCGAGATTGAAAAGAGTGCGCGAGTTGGTGTATCTGCTCCAAGGCTGCAAACAAAAAAAAACTGATTAGTATCCAACTTTAACTTAGAAGTATGAGATAAAATTTGGAAATGCACAAGGCGAAGAATTTGAGATTTTTCCATAATATTTAAATGGTTAGAGTTGGACGAATTAGTGTTCTGGAAAAGAGCAGTGCATCTGCGCTTCCATATAAAGTAAAGAACGAGGGGCCTAATAACTTTCCAAAGAAACATAAGGTCTGAAGAGGGGGTGGACAAAAAGCTAAATAAGATATCCTCATGGGAAAATGTGCACAAAGGAAAAACCTTAGAAACCCATTCCCATGAAGACTGAGCGAAAGGGCAATGCCAAAAAACATGGACAAAATTTTCAGGACCTCCGCAGAGAGGGCAGGTAGGGTTTGAAATCCCAAGGTATTCACGACGTTTGCCGATAGGCAGGCCTTGATGCAAGAGGCACCAAAGAAATTGCTTAATTTTAGGAAGAGTCGGAAGGCTCCAAACACGAGAAAAGAGAGAGAGCCAAAACTGTTCAGACTCTTCTTTGTGCCATGACCGATTGCAACGGTTAACAATCGTAGACATGGGCATATAAAAGTTTTGTGGCTCTCACTACCAACTGAGCAAAACCAGTCATATAAATATTATTATTTTATTTCAAAAATTCAAAAGAAATTCAAAATGGCCAAAAATAAATAAAAGCTCAAATTCCACAAAATTCTCATCAAACCATGTTTATGTCATGAGTTGAACTAAAAACCATGTTCATATCAAAAAGGTGTTCTAAAATATTCATAAAATATCCAAAAAGTAGGTTGGACAAAATTCACTAAAAGATAGAAAAAGGTTTGAACACAATTATGATACCAAAAAGAAGTGAAAAATGCCAAAAATATGGTAGAATCTTGACATAATCATCAAGATTGTATAAGAATAGCAGAAGATTAGAAAGCAAAGAGGATAAATAAAAAATCCACAATAATATAGGGTAGCTATATAAAAAATATAAAATATATATTTTTTTACAAAATCTATAACAAAATAGGGTAGCTATATGAAAAAGAAACTAAAATAATCTTTCTTATGAGATCTATAACAAAATAGGATAGCTACATAAAAAGCAAAATAAATTGATCTTTCTTACTTGTGATCATAGAGCTTATAGAATCTTTTTAGTGTCTTTCTTTTCTACTTAACACTCTTAATTAGTTTTTTATTTGCTTAACCCATCACACCCAAAACCCTTCTACAAATTGCAACAAAATGTATCTAAGACCACACCTTATTTATTTCGATAAAACAATGGTGGTAAACTAAATGACAGAAAACAAGTGATGGGAAATAAATAGTGAAATAAAACATGATACACATGCAATGGAGAAAGATATAGATATTATTCATAACATATAACATATATATGTCACGTTTATAACATACACATATATTACTTTTCTTCTTTTCTATGAGACTACCTTACATGTAACTGTCCTCTTTGCTTTTAATCTTGGATTCTAATTTTTTTAATATATACAATTTTCATAAGTTATTTTCCTTAATTTCTCTCTCCACTAATCCTCTCACACTCAAACACTCATAGCACATACATTGAGGCTCTAAATTAAATTTTGTTTGAACCTACGAAATCCTTATTAAGTGCTTTACTAAACCATATGTTAAAATCTTATCTAGGATTTACTTATCATACCTGCATAGTTCAAATGCTGAAAGTTTTACAACATTTTTTGTAAACTACAAAGGTGATATCTTGAGAATCGTAACTTCAATTTTATGAAACAAGGATCAAAACTAAAGTTTTCAAACATTCTAAACACATTGGTAAGGTCAAATTTTGGATAGGACATCATACTAAGCTACTTTCTTAACAAAGTTAATTTATGCAATATTTAATTATAATTAAAAATGAACTTCAAATTCTAGTTTAATGATAAAAAGTAATAAGAGATGTTTTGGGTAGGATTAGGGTTCAGAATTGCTCCATAAATAGAGTATTGTATAATCACATGTGCACAATAAAACAAAAGATGCATAAGTAAATGTGCATAATAAAATATAAATATTGATAATTAAATGTGCATAATAAAGATTGAATGCACAAAACTAAATGTGCATAAAGAATAAAATATGCATAATCAAATACTTGTAAAGGAATGATTATTAACAAAAAGAAAAAAACTTCAAGGGGTAATTGGAATTTAACATTTAATCATAAAATATTCAAAAGATCTATGACTAAGCTCTAATAGTAGTAAACTAAAGAATACAAAACTTTAACAAAATATCTTAGCAAGTAGATTGCATGTACTTATGTAAGAAACTAACTAACTAAAAACAACAATAATAGTGATGACAATAAGCTAATATATTAAAATGCATCTAACAACATTAAAGAATTAATCATATGCATTAAATTAAATGATTAAATTTATGTAAATTCCTACATTGTGACATCTTCCTCCCTTAGGTTAGTGATTCCTTCCACATCTTAGGTATGTTTTGAGCCGTCACTTTCACAAGTGCGGCTAGACTTTGTCAAAGTACTACATTGCTTATGTAGCCTAGAATCATTTATTCTATGAGTCAATAGTCTTCATCCTTAATCAAAGCCTTGACTAGAGTCAAATCTGGAAAATTTTCTCTTGATGATCATGCTATTATACTTTTTGTGGGGATGTGGGATTGTTAGCATAGCAAAGAAGGTTAATGAAGGGTTTCTGGTAGAGCAAAATTTGAGGAGCTTGTTGTGCATATGTGCATGGATGTAGGAAAACCAAATTAGAATCTTGACCTCTAGATGTTAGTGAGATGCTTTCCTAGTTTGGTTCACACTAATGGTTAGATCGTAAAAGAATCAAGACCAAATGACACTAGATGTGGTCAATGTGACCTTATGCTTGGAAGGGAGACTTGGAGGTTGATCCCTATTATGTGGATGAGTAACAGTAAAAGCATACTATAGCAAATCTCTCATGGGGTGTAGGATGTGCTCAGATGCTCAATGAGCTAATTGAATGGTTGACTGGAGATCTAATGATATTGCACACTGTCCCTTTTTCTCTCTCATCCATTATTAATTCTTCATCTCCTATATTTCATTCTTGTCCATATTGGTATGTGGTAGGAGGTTGATTGACAAAAGAAAAGGATGAGATTTGGTCATCTAAGGGTACTAACTCAAATTTTATGCTAATTTCTTACTAGTTGAGAATCCACCAGCATCTCATTAGTAGGTTTCACAAGGATAATGAAGATAAGTGCCTAATCTAGTGGAGCATGTTTACTCCAATATTACATCATCTTCCAATACTAGATCTAGATATTATGAAAAGATAATTAATTTGCTAGAAAATGAGAAAACTAGCTATCTTCAATTATTTAAGAGAAGATTGCAATAGGGTTCCATACCCCACAAATCATCTAAAACCTCTTAAAATACCAGAAAATGATGTTGCAGAGCATGAGGCTCTACAACACAGTATGGTTATTCTCAATGCAAGACACAACCAATAGAGAGTCTCTCCTACAACTTAGGATTTGAGATCTAAACTCATAAGAAAAACTAGAACACACTAGCCAATACACAACATAATTGAACTTGGAGCTACAACACATATGTACTCACTTAATGTACTCTCTCACACTCTTTCCCAAGCTCAATACATGAACTTACATGAAATCTCATCTTTCTCTATCTCTATCTCTCTACATTGTACAAGCATGAAATAACCTATATTTCTTACAAAATAAAGACAAAAACCCTAGAAAACCTTTGACAAGCTCAACTTATAGTTCTCACACTATTTCTATCTTTTTCCAACTTCATCCAGTTATTTTCCAAATTGAAGCAGGTAATTCTAGAAGTTTCCTCAACCATACAGGTCATATCTAACCTTCTTGAGTTGCCTCCTGTTAAAATCCAACTTTCAAAAGAGACATCTCTTATTTGTGAGAGATGTCTTCTTCATGGGTGAGACATCTTCTCCTAGCTAAGATGTCTTAGAAGTTTGGAAGATGTTTCTTGTAAGACATCTCCATTTTAGAGAGACATATCTAGGAATTTTGAGATGTCTCCTGTGAAGACTCTATTCTTAGTAGAGATATCTCCTATGAAGTCCTAACTCCTAGAAAAGATGTCTCCTTGACCTCTAAGACATCTCTACAAAACTTGAAACTTGCAAAAAATACACATAGGGAAAGAACAAGGGAATGGAAAGAGATGTTCCTACCCCACATCTCCCACCCTTTAAAAAGTGAACTCATCTAAAAAAGGGATTAGGGGTTAAAGTTATCTCCCACTCTTGAAGTTTGGTCTCATGGACTCATATAGCATCATCTATGGACTGATCTTCCCAATGGATCAAATATTCATGCATCTTGACTGCTTGAGTACTAGAAGCTTTCCTCCACTTGACTATGATTACCTTCCTTTCCATTGAAGGCTTGGACTAATCAATAGTCCCTTTCAACTCATTGATGTTACTATGGATGGTATCCTTATCAATTGGTTCATGATAGCATACAAGATCTAAAACATTAAATACAAAAGACATACCAACATTATTTGGCAAGAAATTTTTAAAATAATTATCATTAATCTTGGCATTAATTTTGAAAAGCCCCAACTTCTTGGCTTTAAACTTCGATAAGTTAACACCTCTCAATTTGTTTTTCAAGTGCATTCAAGCCAAGTCACCAACAACAAAATTTGACTTCCATTTACCCTCATTCCTCTTAAGGACTCTCTGTTTAAACTTCTTCTTAAGATTTGATTTCATTTGTGCATGGAGATTCCTCATCTCTTGCAGAAAATCAAAACTAAGTTGAGCTTTACCATCAAAGCTCTTCAAGGTGTTCACCATCTTTGGAAAAAAATCCATAGTTCACCTCAAATGGGCTTTTACCAATAGCCACATGATAAGCATTATTATATGAAAGCTTAGCATGGTACAAAAAGTTTTCCCACTTGTTTGGTTGTCCATCATACAAACATCTTAGTATGTTACACATGGATTTATAAATCACCTACATTTAGGCATCAGATTGTGGATGATATGCACTAGAAAAATTTAACTTTGTCCCTAAACTTTTCCAAAGGAACCTCCACAAGTGACACATGAATTTGATGTCTCTATGACTAAAAATATTCAAAGGAATTCCATGAAACTTCACAAATTTATTTAAAAAAACAAATTTGCAATGTGAGAAGTATCACTCACCTTTTAATATGTAATGAAGTATGCCATCTTGGAGAACCTATCCACAATAATAAAAATTACATCATTCCCACTTTTGGTTTTCAAAATACCACCATAAAATCCATAAACACATTTTCCCATGGACCCTTGGGAATTGGAAAAGACATATAATGTTCACCCACTTCTTTATCTCCTTTAAACTTATGATAAGTTAAACACTCCATAAATTTTGAAACTTTAGTTGTTGTCCTAGGTTAAAAATAGTGCCTACCCATAAGTCCTAAAGTTTTATCCTTGCCCATATGACCTTTCATGCAACTACAATGCTTTTGAAACAAAATCCTTTTTTCAAAATCATAATTAGGAACACATACCTTTACATCTTTAAACAATAATTCATCTTGAATATGATAGTCTCCCTACTAGTCTATCCTACTTAACAATGGTTCTTTAAGGCTCCTCAAAACCTACCCAAAATCAACATCATGCTCATATAAATTAACAAAATCACTTGTACCTTCCACATGAGGTACGTTGGAATTTGACACATGCATCATGAATAATGCATCAGCCCCTACATTGGCTTTTCCATTTTTATGGTTTAGCACAAAGTTAAAATCTTGCAATTGTGCAATCCACTTTATTTTTTTTGCACTCAACTTCTTTTTGGAATTTAGGAACTGTAGAGCTTCATGATTTTTCGTCAAAGTGAACTTCTTGGGCAATATATAATGCTTCTAATTCTTAATTGCATGAAGAATAGCATACATCTCTTTATTGCATGAAGAATACAATACAAATCTTTCTCATATATGCTATATTTTTGGCTTGATGCATTCAACTTTTTTGAAAAGAAAGCAAGAGTTTTTTAGGATCATTGAACTTAGAAGGGGGGAAGGGAAGGATGAATAAGTTCCCTAAATAACAATTCTTTAACATAAATTACACATCGAATTTAACGTGGTTCCCTAACTTGGGTAGTCCACACTTGGAGGGTCATTCACTAGCACACCTCTAGACTTTCTTCCTTCCAAATTGTGGTTTAAAGGATACCACACCTTGTACAAGTTGTAAGCTCCACTCCAAAGAGTAATGATGCTGCATCAATCACTCAACCCCACAAGGTCTCGACAAGCTTAGAATGTGGTTTCAAGGATCCCACTACCTTTACAACTTGATCTTTGCACCAGAGTATTGTGGCGCTACACCAACACTTGATCTTATAGGATCCTAACAAGCTCAAGCAAGATGCCTTCCCACAAGAAGCACATCAACCCTGCAGGGCAACAAGAGAAAACAAAAATTATAAGGAGAGGATGCAACTAATTTTATTGATCCTTGTACTTTGAAGCATAACACACTTTTACCAATTACAATAATACAAAAGATAATACAATGAAGAACAACAATGATTACAATGATTACTGGATGGTTACAATTGATAGTATACTTTGCTTGATTGTTTCCCAATGAGAATGAAGTCTTCTTACAGTCACTATGTTTCCAATTCATCTTAGAACTTGTGCAACAACTAGCTAACGGTCATGGAAGATGTTTTCTTCATGGTTAAGATGCCTTTTTTTTACCTAGCCTCCATTTTAGGAAGACGTTTTTGTCTAGTGAAAGATGTCTTTCTATAAGTGGCCTCAATTCTAGGAAGACATCTTTGTCCAGGGAAAAATGTCTTTGTCTTATGAAAGATGTTTACTATTTTGCAGAGATGTCTTCACCTATGATGCCTTTTGGAAAGACATCTTTGGTATGGAAAAGACGTCTCTTCTCTAAGGGCCAAAAAATAAATTTCTTGTTTTGATGCTGGGAACCTCTAAATGCCTCTAGACAAGTCCCCATAGACCCTATAACCTCCTAGACTCATCAAAATGAGCCAAAAACACTTTGAAACATGCCAAAATATCCAAGAATCATCCTCAAAGAAAAAAAAAGATACATTTGCTTGAAATCTTCATATTCATCCATGCTCCCTTACATTTGCTTGAAATCTTCATATTCATCCATGCTCCCTTGAGTCCTTGTAATTCTGAATTTGCTTGTGAGTCATTCAGTCCTTTACTCTTGCTCTTGTAAACATAACAACCACACAAACATCCTTCTACTCTATTTTTCTTAAAATTTTGACATATCAAAAGGTAAATAGTTTTACCTTCTTGTGAAAGTATCCCATCAATGGCAAGTCCACTTACATCTAGTTGCACCTAAAAAATATTTTTAAAATCTAGAATTACAAGCACTATTTCACTAGGTAATATTTGTTTTCGATAAGTTAAAGCTTCTTTGGGTTCCATTATGCTACCTGAAATCTTTACTTTTCTTCAACAATGTAAAAATGGGCCATGAATTACCACTAAAATTTTCTATGAACCATATATGAGAACCTGTTAAACTAAGAAATAATCTTACCTTCCTAATGTTCTTATGAGTTGGCCAATCTCTAATAGCCTTCAACTAGGTAGCTTTCATTTGAATTTTCTTTTTAGAAAACATATGTCCTAAATTTGGTAGCTTTACTCACTATGCAAACATTGGACTTCGCATCAACTAAATGGTTCCAAGCTACGTAAGTAAGGTATCACTCTCACAAAGCTTAGTTGTACTTTGAAAGCAGTGACTCAAAATACACACACAAATAAGAAGGAAATTAACTTATCTAAGGAGGAAAAGCTTTGCACATAAACCAAACGTCAAAAGCTAAAATAAAAATATCTAAGGATGAATTATTTAAAAGTTATGTGTGAAAGCTCATCTTAGGTATTTATAATTTTTGTGAAATAACAATAAAGGTTCGCTAGTGCCCAAGTATCAATAGAGATTTGTCAACATATCCCCCAAACCTTACTTATTACCACTAGTTCCAAATGAAAGTTGAAACACCAATGTTGGCAACCATTTGGGACTAGACCACCAATGTTGGGGTGGCCTCCATGTCTCGTGACTTGGGGGGTCATGGGATCAAAGGTGTTCTTCAAATAGGGTCTAGGTGCTTGATGGTCTTTGGCAACACCAAGACCCCGATACCTCCAAATAAACTTAGTAGTTATGAAATGTACTAAATGTAAGTATGTGTTTTGCTGTTGCAAATGTTGAAATGGTTGGGTTGTGTACAAAACTATAATCAACTATCATAAAAGAAATTCAGCTAACTTTGTCAAATATTGTGAGTTGTTAAAGATTCCTATTTTGTTCAATCACTTAGCCTACATGGTCTCTATAGTATCTTACTTGTAACAAATAAAATTTTGCAAAAATTTTTGAGCACAATTTTGCTAATCTACTCCTAATTTCTCTCAAAAAGAAAATTCCACAAGATAACTAAAAATAGAGCAAGATTTAATGAACTTAGAAAGAGTAAGAAAAGAAAGTAGAATTGTGTGAAATCTCAAATATTTAAGAAAGATAAATTAACATGAGGAAACACTTTGCAATAAAGCTATTCCTAATTCAGTAACTACTAATTGTCCAAAATTTTGGAGCTCAACAAACAATTTCATAAAGACAATCTTATTATACTACTAAAAATTGCTACCTAAGTGACAAAGTACGAGTCTCTATTTTGGCTAGTTAATAGTTGTAAAAGATTGCATTTAATAAAGCTTTTAAAATTTTGACAATTTGTAGATTGAAATAACAAGGCAATACACTTTAAAAATAAAGAAGCTATTTCAGTCATCTTAAAATACCAAAGATTTTTCTAGATTTTCTATGCTCAAAATAGGCATATTCATTAAGGCATTACTATTAAATTGCTCTTCAAGATTTTCAAAAACATAATCTCTTCTATGGGAAATCTTAATAGAAGTCTAATATTGCACAAAAGTAGAGCAATAAAAGCAACATAGGAAAAGTCCCAAAACTAAATGCCAAGCACAATACTATCTAAACCATTAGCTAAGTAACTAAAACAAAATGAATAGAAATGAACTCATAGGACTAAGGCACAAAAGTTGAATTGATGTCCTTAGTAAGCCATGCTTTACAATCTTCAAGTTACTTCTTCCCTTCCCTTTTTTCTTACCCTACCTTTGAAGCCTTTTTATACTAGCTTTGGGTAGTTACAATAATCATAAAAAGTTAAGGGTATTACAAATATCTAGGAGATTAATTTATAACCACCCTAGAAGTTATAAAAATTAGAGAAAAACATGCCATAGCTAGCAAGTGTCTCATCACAAATATCAAGGAGAGATAGTTTTCTATGGAAATTTTTAATTTACCAAAATTTAAATTTACTAGATATTTATAAATATTTTCTTTCTCAAACCTTATATTCATTATAAAGGCTATGTATATTTGATGTCATACATTGTTATATAGCACGTTTGATGTATCATTGTTTTGTAAGGCTCATAGGTATTGTGTCCATTGTACCATGGACCACATTGCCTTCATTACTTGTCAAGAGGTGGTTTTGCAATTTCCCTTCATTCCGCTAACTTCTTTGCCTTGCAACCATAGATGCCATGGAACCCTATACTAGTAGAGTCTTAGAGCTACACCTCCATCATCAATGGTAGATTTCATGCTTGAGTGCTAGTCAGCAATGATGTAGGAAGAGCTACATAATTATTGTCTACCCCTGTCACCAGTGAATATGCTATTCCTGCAATGATGTTGTCTATACATCTTCATTGCCTTAGTGATTATCTTCTCACTATTCCTTATGGCGTGTTTTCATTGTCATAATAGGTCTTGTATTCTGCATTTTTCTCTAAGTCATCATGAAGCATTTTTGTGCTATCGTCTAGGACACAAGTTTTGAAAGGGTTTCTTGTATATTCTACCTTTAACAGTATCATGGTAGCAACGACCTTCCAAACCCTTGTCATGGTTTGATTGCCATTAAGGATGATATGTTTTGTATAAATTTGTAGTGATTGAAATACAAAGTTATTTTGTTTGATGCCCTAAGGTGATGCTTGTCCTGAATTTTTTTTCTAATTTCCCTATGATTTCTTGTTGATACAATTTCATTTATTCTTGATTCATGAATTGATTGTTAACATAGAATCTTAAGTTTTTAAAGCTTTTTATTCCAAGTTGTAGGGTTTGTACGTAGTTTTGGTTAAATACTAGGCTTCTAAATATTTTATTGTTATTTATTTTATTTTCTTATGGTCATATTAGATTGATTTTGTTATTAGCATTTCAGCAACCTTACTAGCTATAGTAGTAATCTGTCATTTAAAAGCTACTCTGAATGGAAGAATTTTCTACCTTATCTCTGTTGCTTAAAGGTAAGAAAATTGTTGAAATGTTAAAATATCAAACACTTAATAGGATTATGCATAGCCATCTTGTACATGGAATAAAATACCTTGTGCATTTTGGTTACAGATATGAATTCCAATATGAAATCCCATAACATTTTCATAGGAAAAATACAAATTTTTCAACCTTTGGCTTGCCACTAAACTTTCATAAATTCCATAATCTACACTTTTGCTTTTGTCTGCCTTGGCATTATAGATACTAAAGCTTGAAGTATAACCTTGAGGATACACCCCATTCATTTTCTCCTTAACACTGTTCATGATTTAATCATGCCTCATATTATTACCCTCAAGTAAATAATCTAATTCCTTCTATACTAGCATTTTTCTTCTAATTACTAGTAGAAACTACATTGGGCAATTTTGTCTTCATCATGATCTTTTTAATAAAACACTGCTCCATTAAATGGTGTAAATATGAAAACATTTCTCACCTCCCTTTTTGTGCTCTACCTAAGAAACATAAAATTTATTAGAAACTTTTATTTTTACATAGAAACAGAAATATTTTTTGAGAAAAACTTTCATCAAACTTAAGGTTTGATGAAATAAAAACCTCATTCCTAATAAAACTTACGAAATTGTACAACACATTCTTTTAAAAACTATTCTGTAGGTGGGAAAAGAATAGTGAAAGTAACTCTCTTAGGGATTCCCATATCATGAATCTTCTCATATGTGATTTTAGTAGTGATGAATGCTCTTCTTTCCTCTTCCTGCCTAGTTGAAGCCTTAACTTTGTCTTCAACAACTGTCTTTCCTTCTTTTGCATCCAACTACTTGTTGAATTTTGAGGTTCTTCCAAAATAGTTACTTTTGTGTTTTGGGACATGAAAGCCTCTCTTCAAGAATCATCTTTATTAGACTCTCTTTGATATTCAACTTGCGAGGTACATTCATGGAAGCTGTCCCAAACATTGGAATGTATAGAAAGTCCACGAGTGAGAAATTTAAACTCATTTGAAAGCCAAAGTAGAAAAGGGCTTTTGCTAGATGCTCCATGGGCTATTGCCTTAGAATAAGCTCTTAAGACATGCTCTGGACAACAACCCGTAACATATGGGATGAAAGGCCTTTTTATTACCCTTTCTCTGAGAACTATTTTTCTACTTTATACTTAAACACTTTACTTGCTTTTACACTTAAACTTTGAATTGAAAAATGATGTAATTCTAAGAAATCCACATCTCTTTTTATAGTGTAAGGAATTCCTTTTCCCACCAATTTCACTAACCAACTTTGCCACTTTGCCAAAATTTATTATCTTTTCATCATTATATGGTAGGCTAATTTGAATTCCACTATTTGATTTTTGAAATTATTTCACCACTAAGTAGTTATCTAACCATCACTCCCACTTATACTCATGACAAGTAACGGTTACTTAGAATAATATAAATTTAATAATTGAACTAACACTTTAAATTAAATATTTTTAAAGTAATTCTCTAACTTGCACATGTTTTTATAATATTATATAGCATCATCTAACATACGTATATAATATATATGTTACAGCTAAATATTATATAAGTCTATATATATATACTATTTATTATATATATTGCTACAAAAATTTTATTACTTACTATTATGTATACTAAATATTATTATAGTTACCTACATATATACATTACTATACTATCGACATATATTAATTTATGTATATAGATTTAAGTTGTGGGCAGTTGTCCAAAGTAATGTTTTATGTGTAAAAAATTATATAGAAACTACAACTCTATTCCATCTAGCATTGATAATTTGTAAGTATCCTTCAATAATTGCTTCTTGATAAAAAATGAACTAGTCCATATTGCTGAAAAATTATTCAGCTTCTTTATATTCCATAATAATACCATATCACTAAATTTAAAAGTTCTCTTCAAAGCTTTTCTATCGAACCACCTTTTAACTTGAGAAGCATTCTTTAATAGGTTATCTTTAGCTTTATCCATTTCCACTTCTCTTTTGATAAGCAAGGTCATGAAACTTCTATCTTTATCGATTTTCTCACTATACTTTTGCACAAAATCTAAGGCTGAACTTATAATCTTGTTCATAATTCTTGGGGGTAAATTGTAGATTAAGTTATATGCTGACGTTCCAATAGCCTTCTTAAATCTAATACAATTAGTCCATAATGCAAATTGCAAGTAACTAAGCCAATTTCTTGGATTTTCATCTATCGACTTCTTATTGTAGGAAATAAGGTTTTTATTTGTAGATTTAGCTAAGCCATTCCTTTGAGGATAATCCCATTCCTTTGATGGATTTGCATATTTCCAATGAAAATTTGAAACCTTGAAGCTTTATGAGCCATTTCCCTCTTTTCAATCCAATTTCATTTTGGGCTAAGAATTGTTTAATTACACTCTCTATTGGCATAATTTAAACTAATGAGATTTCCAAATAATACTTAAAATGTTGATGTGCCTTAATGATTGTGAATGCTTGTTTCTCTAAGTCTAAATAATTAAGATCTAAACCTTTCAATTAATACCCAAAAAAATCCAATTAGTTCATCTTGACCTTCATCTGTTTGAGTTAAAATAGTAGCAACTAAATCATTTGAAGTAAAAGCATATAACCAAAATTCTTCTTTCAATTTTGGCTTTACCAAGTGTAAAGCTTCTTTAATATCTTTTTTAATTTTTGCTAAGGCTTTCTCTGATTCTGCTGTTTTCTCTACTAAAACAACTTTCTTTAGCATAAACATCAAAGGTTTAGTAATTTTAGTGAATTTAGGGATAAATTTCTTAACAAAATTTATCTTACCAAAGAAAGTTCTAAGAGACTTTTTACTTGTGGGATGTTGAATATTCTGTACTGCCTGAATTCGGGAGTTATCTATATTTATTCCTTCTTGACAGATTACATGACCTAGTAAACTTCTAAATTTAACCTTGTAAATACATTTCTTAGGATTTAATGAAATACCATACTCACGACATTTGTTAAAAACTTGTTGAAGATGACCAATATGATCTTCCTTCCTTTTTGAGAAGACAATTATTTCATCCAAATAAACCACAACAAACTTGCCTATTAAACCTTTAAAGGCTAAATCCATTGCTCTCTGAAAAGTAGCTCCAACATTTGATAATCCAAATGGCATTTTTTGGTAAAAGAAAGTTCCCCACTTGGTGATAAATGTTGTTTATCTATCACTCTTATCTACCATGATTTTATTTATTACATCCCATCTAGAGATAGTAGGTATGGTAATCTGCTTATGAGTTATACATTACATGTGGAGTCTTGGTGGGTTTTCGGGGATAAGTTAATGTATTTAATATGTTATGAGGTTTCGTTTTTATGTTATGATTATGATGTCTTTACATGCTTAACTAATGTGATTATGTACACTAGCCTTGTGTGATGTGTTTGGTAGGTGATGTTGCTGGCAGGGGTGTTGGATTGTGGTTTTGGCATGAGAATATGTAGAGTATATAATAAGGATCTCATAGGTTCAAATGAATTTTGATTTGGAGTCCTAGTGTGTTTGTTACATAGGTTTAAAGTTTATGGTATTAGTTGCGGAGACGAAAAATAAAAATAACTTATAAAAATTGTTCCTTAAAAAACTAATGAAGAATTCAAATAAAAAAAAAGGAAACGTGAAAGTCATGTTAGGTTACACGTGATGTGTGCTACATCCATTTTATCTTTTCATTTTCTGATAACATAAACATAGGCTTTGTTTTTTTTTTCTTATTTTAACACCACTACCCTTTTGCACTGCCATGCTCAAGTTTTTTTTTCTATTTCTTTTGTATACAGAAATAGAAATGCATAGGAGTCTATTTTCTTCCATTTTTTTCTACTCTTTTCCTCTCTTCCACCTTTTTTTTGGATTGTGAGCCTTGTGGACAGTTTTTACTTGCATCGAACTTGGATTTGGGATTGTTGTGGTCATATCTATGTAGGTGCAAAACTTGTTGGGAGTGAAATGGAGTCCTGCTAGATTTTTGAAGATTTTCTACTTGTTTTAGCCTTTCTACCCTAAAAATTTTAATTGGTGGGTTGTCTTTACCTTTTCTCTATATTTTTGTGCTGGATTAGTGTATATGAGTATGCGATGGGGGCATGTGGGGTGGACAGCTCAAAGTCTAAGCTTAGGCATGTTATTTTGCATAGTTCCCAAAATTGTATGATTTTGGTTACGAATTTTTTATTAATATATATGGGATGTATGATATGATGTGGACTTGTAGAATATGATATGTGGTGTTGAGGAGAGTTGTATGATTGGAATATACTATTTGTGGTGCCTATTGGGGTGCAAGAAGTTTTTGGCATTCCAATCCTTTTTGGTGATACTTAATATTATTTAAATATTATTTTATTAATCAAAATTTGAATGCACATAACTTTACTTTGAAGAGTCTAGTCTAGATAAAATTAGTGTCATTAGGATTGTTTTGGAAAGTACTTTCTAAGTGTGGGATTAGTTTTCTCTTTGGGCATATATCATTTTAAAGGTTATTCTAGTGGTCAATTGTATGGATGCATGTGTCTTTTGAGGAATATGGTATTGTTTTGTCATATTGAGGTCTTCATATTATTCTGTTGCATCATGGTACTGTTTTCATGGAATGATTGTAATTGTTAGGGATGGATATGTGTGGTTATGTTTATTTGGGTGTGTTGTGCTAATGACCTATGTTGGCTTAAGCTAGCGAGACTGTGTCTATGTTTTCGTGACGACACCTATGATGATTGTTAATGGGTGGTGCTAGCATGAGGGTGTGGACCAATTGGTGATGAGGCACCCTGGAGGTAGTATGGATTAATCCCCACTGTGATGCATAAGTGAGGCTCCTATCTCAGGCCTCATTTTGAGAGTAGGAGAGCATAGGTGTGTTCGTCCCTATGGCTAGGTGTGTTCATCCCTATTACTAGTCCTCCAAGAGGCTAGTGGTTGTGGGTCACAGGTTGATAGACCTTAACACTGGTTGGATAAATAAAAAACTAATAAAAGACCTATAGGAAATGGCTATTATGAGTACCCATGGCAATGTTTCACATGTAACACTGAGTGTGGATATGCTAGCAACCACATGGGCTATGTATGTGATAGTATTGGTTTGTGAGTCATATCATTGAGAATAGGTGTTTTGTTTGGATTATGGTTGTGTGGATCATGGACTATTTATGGTATATCATGGGTATGATGACATGGTTATGATAGGTGATGTTGGACCATGGATTTGTCTGTGATTGTATGATAGTATGTTAGCTTTATGGGTGATATGGTGTATGTTATTTTAAGCATGCATAAGACTAACAGTGGTTGTAGGTTTCCTTAAACCCCACTCCTCTCCTTTGGTGCAACACTTGTTAACCATCTAGTAGGGGAAGTGTAAAGGCTTCCCACTCAATTGTGTACTGACTTTATTTAATTACAAGTGAAAGGTGTAGGAGCCTAGGCAAGCATGGAGAGAAAGAGTAGAGGAGGGGAAAAGCCTTTAGTGCTTATTTAATGTATATTTTCATGTACAGTAGTGTGGACTAGATATCCTTGTATGGAACTCTCTATACTCTTCTATATATGATGATGAGGTTTATGTCTTTTTGTATTTTAGCAGAGCAGTGCATAGTTTGATTTATGTAGAAACATTCATTTTTATAAAGTGTTTAGTTTTTAGTGTGGTAGGTAATTTCTGTACTATTTGACCTTCCTGGATATCATGTATTTTGCACATTATTGGTTTTAGTTATCATGCTTCCATGCTAAGATTACTTGATCCTAGGCATCACCCTACCCTTGCTAGGATGGGGTGTTACATGATTATTGCCTGAAAACCCATCCAGGAAAGAATGTACTTGACAACCTGATACTTTGATCAACATCTATTGATTCTAGGAAGTGGATAATTATCTTTCTCTAAGGCTTCATTCAAATTTCTGAAATCCTTACAAAGCCTAATATCACCATTCTTGTTTCCTATTGGAACAGGGTTAGCAAGCTATGTTGAATATCAGACTAGATATATAATTTGAGCTTGTGATAACTTCTTGATCTCAGCTTCCATTGCTAACTCAAATGATGGATTAAATTTCCTTTATTTTTATTTAATTATCTTGCAACCTTCTATCAAAGCAATTTTATGTGTCTTCACATCTGGTCTAAAGGTTTTAAGATCATCATAAGACCAAGCAAAATTTTTCAAGAGTAATAATAGATTTTACTTGAAAACTAAATCTTTTTCCTTTGTGACATTTAACATATTTGGTATCTCATCAGATCTAAAATTCACTATTTTGTAAGCTTGGTTATCTAGATTCTATATATCTTTTCTAGGTAAGCAAATTTTTGCTGAACTCATGTTCATAATCAATCATCCTTTTGGAAATGGAATTTTTCTTAAACCTTGACATTGTTTCAGGTATGATTGGACTTTTGAATTCTTGTTTATTTCTTAAGAATCTAAGCAATTGATCATCATCTTCAAATACTTGTAAATGCTTTATGTTATCTGGTACTGATGCTGATGTTCATTCTTGATCATTACACCTTCATAACTTTCTATCCTTTTCACATCTAATGATGAAGTTGGTTTTGCTAAGTCATCTACTATATAACTATCTTCTCTACCTATATGTTCTATTTGGTAGTGATGAAATTGATCTAGCATTTTGCAGACAACTATTTATAGGGTTGCAAGAATGAACTCTTTACTACATAATTACCTTTAATCTATTCACAAACTAATTTTTAGTCTTCCTTTATGGTGATTACCTTGATTCCTTTTTTCAATGTTGTTTTAATTCCAATACACAAAGCTTCATATTCAATCTTGTTGTTCGTACAAGGGAAAGATAGATGAATATTTTTGGGAAATCATCTTTTACTAGAACTACTTCAACTTCTGTACCTTTGGAATTATAAAAAGATCAAAGTATAGTTCCCATTTGCTCTCATCTTGAGATTATTCTTTTTCCAAATTATCAACTTATTGAAGTGTGCAAATTCTGGTTTCATGAGCTCTTGTTTCAATAACTTTGTTCTTTCCATTTGAAGTAATGTTTTCATTCATCAAAGGTTCACTATGAACATATATTTGATTAGGCTCTCCTTTCCAAGGTAGCCACATATGCAAGTAATGCATTGATATCTAACCTAAGAAATTGTTGCTCTAACTTCTACTTAACAAAAGACTATGTGAATCTAGTATATCTACCACTTGAATAGTTACTCTACTCTTAATATGGGGTTCAGAAGTGATTTTTAATAGAACATTGGGTTGTTGACCCATAATCTTTACTCTACCTTTGTCCACTTGAACAATCTTTTTATTGGATCTTTCAGGAGTCAAACCAAGGTTTTTGCATATAGATAATGGCTTAATGGTGGATGCAGCTCTAGAATCAACTAAACAATTGTGAAGATACTTATCGTTTAACTTCATTGTCAAAAGAAAGAAGGAGCTTCTTTATCAGGAGTATAATCATAGCTAGCTTTTGCTATCTTTTCAATGTTTGATACATAGCTTAACACTGATTCTTCGACTCTCTGTTTACATTTAATTAACTCTAAAGCCTTTCTTTGATGATCTCTAATCTGTAATAATTGATATATGCTAATATTGGCCTTGAAATATTTGAGATCTTCAATTAAATCATATTCTCCATCTCCATAAAAGCTTGGTTTCTTCATCCATTTATTTAAAGATTGATTTTGAGTACTTTACTCTACTTAATCTTCTTTACTTTTATTTTTCTCTCCTCTACTTGGTTCAAAAACCTTTCTCTTAGTAGATGGGTTAGAAATAACATTTGGAGGCTTGGAAGTTATTAATCTTTCTTTTGATCATAGATTATATTCATTTTCTTAATTGTTGTTACACTCCTCATCTAATGCTATATCTTCTTCATAACTTGCTAGAGAATAAGCATCACTAGATCCATTGTTAGAGGGTTTTCTTGCATAATGAATACTAGATAGTTCATTATTAGATTTAATATCAAAGAAGTTGGACATGATAAGATTACTTTCATTCTTGTCTTCTACTAGCTTAGTATCTTGATGTTTATGTTTTTTATTTTTCTTTTCTTTCTTGATTTTAACTTTTGCCAAAGCTTTCTCTAGCTTCACTACTTTGTTGGACAAGTCTTTCATTAATTGTCCTTTCTTAGATTCTTTGCTTTTAGATTCTTGCTCTGTTTTAACAAAAGATGGTCTTGGTAAGGCTTAAAGTTGAGCAAAATCTTGTACAGGAATCATAATTTTCTCCTCTCTTTTTTGAGTTATGATAATTTCTTCATGATTCAAGTTCAACTATTTTTCTAACTATCTAGCTTCACTAAAGTAGTCATTCAGTGTCATCAAGTTTAGAGTTCTTCTTAACCAGATTAAAATATTGGGATTCATAGCCTTAAGATAAGTATCTCTAAGCATTTCATCTAATGGTCTAGATTTTCTTTGAAATAGTCCAAAAAATCATTGCAAGTTAATGTTGAAATCTCTAATAGACTCCTTAACTCCTTGCTTAGCTTGTACTAGCCCATAGTATAGTTGTTTTTGATCTAATAGATTGTCAAACTGAGCAAAGAAAATATTTTTCATATCATCCCAACTTATGATACTATTGCTTGGCAAGTCTAAATACCAACTTTGAGCCATATCCTTTAAATTTGCTATAAATAACCTACAAGCTTGATCTTGATGTTGAACATTTGCTTGAGCTAAAGCTAACTCAAATAAGTGAATGTACTCTTCAACCAAGTAAGTTTTTCTAGGAATAAAAGGTTTAGGAAAATATTTGTAAACTACCTTAGGAATATCATTGTAGTTTTGAAATTCTAATGGTGTAATTGTTTACCAAGGATTTGCCATCCTACTAGAATTCCTTTTGATTGTTGAACTCTTACATTTCTTTGACCTTCTCTTATAGACTAATAAACTAGATAGAAGAGGTGATCTTCTTATATTTCTGGTCTTTACTTCACTACTTGTTCCAAACTCAAAAACCTTTTTTTGTTCTTCTTTTAATGAATAATTAGTCTTATAATCAAGAGTTTCTTTTGAACCTTTGAAATTTTCCAAACTATTAATCTTCTTGCTCATGAATTGAAAATAATACCTAATTTCTTAAGCCTTTCTAACAACAGAGAACTATTGGTGTGCTAGGATTATTAGACTTATGAACTTAGAGGACAAATTTTCAGCCCTCCTTCTACACCAAAAGAACTATTGGTGATCATTTAGAACCAGTTTTCCAATGTTGGGGTGGCCCTCGAGTCTTGTGACCTATGGGTCATCAGATCGAAGGTGTTCTACAAATAGGGTTTAGGTGCTTGCAAGTCTCTAGCAACACCAAGGCTGAGATACCTCTAAATAAACTAAGTAGTTATGAAACATACTAAAGGTTAGTATGTGTTTTGTTGTTGCAAATGTTCAAATGATTGGGTTGTGTATAAAACTATAATTGGCTATCATAACAAAAATTTAGCTAACTTCGTCAAATACTGTGAGTTGTTAAAGATTCCTATTTTGGCCAATCAATTAGTCTATATGATCCCTATAGTACATTACTTGTAACAAATAAAATTTTGCAAAAATGTTTGAGCATAATTTTTCCAATCTACTCCTAATTTCCCCTAGAGAGAAAATTCCACAAGAAAACTAGAAATAGAGTGAGATTCAATGAACTTAGAAAGAGCAATAAAAGAAAGTAGAATTATTTGAAATCTCAAATATTTAAGTAAGATAAATTGACACAAGGAAGCACTACGCAATAAGGCTATTTTTAATTCAATAACTACAAATTGTCCAAACTTTTTGAGCTTAACAAGAAATGTCATAAAGACAATCTTATTATATTACCAAAAATTGCTTTATAAATGACAAATTAGAGTCTCTATTTTGGCTAGTTAATTGTTCTCAAAGATTGCATTTAATAGAGCTTTAAAAAATTTGAAAATTTTTGGATTGAAATACCAAGGCAATACACTTTAAAAATAAAGAAGCTATTTTAGTTGTCTCAAAATACCAAAGATTTTCCTAAATTCTCTATGCTCAAAATAGGTAAATTCATTAAGCCATTACTATTAAATTGCTTTTGAGGCTTTTCAACAACATAAACTCTTCTATGGAGAATCTTAATAGAAGTCTAATATTGCATAAAAATAGAGCTATAAAGCAACCTAGGAAAAATCCCAAAATTAAATCCCAAGCACAATACTATCTAAACCATTAGCTAAGTAACTAAAACAAAATGGGAAGAAATGAACTCATAAGATTAAAACAAAGAAGCTAAATTGATGTCCTTAGGAAGCTATGTTTTTAAGATCTTTAAGTTACTTCTTCCAATTTTTCCTTCCCTTTTCTTAAATCTACTTGTGAAGTCTTTTTATAGTGGCTTTGGGTAGTTACAATAATCATGAAAAGTTAAGAGTATTACAAATATCTAGGAGATTAATTTATAACCACCCTAGAAGTTATAAAAATTAGAAAAAAAACATGCCACAACTAGCTAGCAAGTGTTGCATCACATATAATAAGGAGAGAGAGTTTTCTATGGAAATTTTCAATTTTCCAAAAATTAAATTTACTATATATTTATAAATTGTTTCTTTCTCGAACCTTAAGTCCTACCCACCTTTTTATATTTAAAAGTTTGACAAATGTAATTTAATTTTTGAAAATATTCGTTATGAAGGCCATGTGTATCTTTGATGTCATACGTCATTATACATCATGTTTGATGTATCATTAATTTATAAGGTTTATAGGTCTTGTGTTTATTGTACCACGGACCACGTTGCCTTTATTTCACGTCAAGAGGTGGTTCTACCATTTGCCTTCATTCCATCACCATCTCTACCATGCAACCACAAATGCCATGGAACCTTTTGCTGATGGAGTGTCAAAACTGCGCCTTCATTGTAAATGGTATATTTCATGCTTGAGTGCCCATCGGCAATGGCATAGCAAGAGTTTCATAATTTCTATTCATCCTTACCATCGATGAATATGCTACTCTTGCAACAATGTTATCTGTAAACATTCACTGCCTTGGTGGTTTTCTTCCCACTGTGCCTTGTGGCTTGTTTTCATTGCCATAATAGGCACTATATTTCTCATCTATCTCTGGGTCATCATGAAGCATTTTCCTGCTACCATCTGGGATGTTAGTTTTGAAAGGGTTTCTTATTTGCGCCCCCTTTAACATTATCATGGTAGTAGCAGCCTTACAAACCCTTGTCGCAGTTTGATTGCTATTAAGAATAATATGTTCTACATGAATATGTAGTGATTGAAATAGGAATTTTTTTAATGCCCTAAGGTGATGCTTGTCATGAAATTTTTTTTCCAATTTCTCTATGATTTCTTATTGATACAATTTCATCAATTTTTGATTCATGAATCGACTATTAACATAAAATCTTAAGTTTTCAAAGATTTTTCTTTTGAGTTGTAGGTTTTGTGCATAATTTTGGTTAAATACCAGGCTTCTAAATATTTTATCGTTATTTGTTTTATTTTCTTATGGCTATATTAGATTTATTTTTTCCCTCAAAACTATTATTATCATTTCAACAACCTTGCTAACTATAGCAGTAATCCATTGTTTAAAAGCTACTTTGAATGGAAGAATTTTTAACCTTATCTCTATTGCTTAAAGGCAGGAACATTTTGAAATGTTAAAATATCAAACACTTAGTAGGCTTATGTAGAGCCATCTTGTATAGGAAATAAAATACCTTATGCATTCCAGTTATAGACATGAATTCCAGTATGAAATCCCATAACATTTTCATAGAAAAAATACCAATTTTGCAACCTTTGGCTTGCCACCAAACTTTCATAAATTCCATAATTTAAACTTTTGCTTTTTTCTACCTTGGAATTATAGATACTAAAGCCTAAAGTGTAACCTTGAGGATAATCCCTATTCATTTTCTCCTCAACACTATTCACAATTTAATCATGCCTTATATTATTGCCCTTAAGTAAATAATCTAACTCTTTGTGCGTTAGCATTTTTCTTCTAATCATCAGTAGAAAATACGTTGGGCAATTTAGTCTTCATCATGATCTTTTAAATAAAACACTGCTCCATTAAATGGTGTAAATGTGACAACAACTAGGAAACATGTTGATAAGGTCCTAGGATGTGTAAATGAAGCCAAAAACATTTTAAGGAACTCAAAACATGCACAAAACCCAAAAGTTTGACATAAAAGGCAAGGATGAAAACCTTGGAGGAATAAACCTCAACTACACATGCTAGAACTGTAAACATAGGATGTGTGAAATACTTCCTAAGTTTAGAACTTACAATGGACTTCATTGGATGAATCATTACTTACTAATCATTTTCTTACACATGCTCATAATTTTATGGTTAGTAACTTTTATTCAGCCATCTCCTTGTAGGTAATAAGGGGAAGTTAATTTATCATTAACTCTACCACAAGATTCCAGTAACTTCTTAAAGATCTTATTAGTAAAATGCATATCATATTAAAGTTAATGATTCTACGAATTCCAAATCTATGGAGTATATTATTATAGAAGATGCTTGCTACAGTGAATGCTGAATAGTCTTTAATGACAACTCCTCCTATCCACTTTGTATAGTAGTCAACACATACAATAATGCATACTTTACCATTGGAGGTTAGAGTAATATGACCAACGAAGTCTATCCCTAATATGTTAAAGGGCTCTAGTGGTTGGATTCATTATTGCACATCCTCCATATGTCAAGACATACCTCCCTCCTATTGGCATTTACTGCAATAGTGCATGAAATGTTGAGCATCATGAAACATGATGTGCCAAAAATAATACATTAGTAAGTTTTTCATGGTCTTCTTTGTAGCATAATGCCCATGACACACACCATGGTGCGCGTGAGCCAAGATGATGTCTTAACTCTTTTCAGCAACACACCACCTTATGAGACCATTGGGATACCTATTGTAAAATGCTCTTTGATGACCAAGTAAAGCTTTACCTCATGTTGGAATCATTGGATCTTTTTTTTTTCTTTCATTGAGAAGAAGTATTTTGGGTTACTAGGTAGTTAAAGATATCCATGTACTATGGGCATTCATATCCATTGCTAGTGTTGAAGATGACCCTACAAATATGATTATTATGAAAGTCATCAAGAAGTATATCTTCCCCTTTGTTATCGATTTGTGTTATCAACAAATGATCTATCATCACGTTCTCAGTCATCTTATGATTGATCATGTGAAGATGAAACTCATGTAAAGCAACCAATCATCAAATCGCACTCAAATTAACATCTTATTTGTTCATGAGGAATGAAATGATGCTATGATTAATGTGGATGAAAACCTTGCATCTAAGCACACAATGCTTGAATTTTTGAAGTGTAAAGATGATGACCATGAACTCTTTTTCTATGGTGGTGTAATTTAGTTATAGCATTATAATGCTTCGACTAGCACAATGAATGTAGTAGGGGGCATCTTCTTCTCATTGAATTGGATCAAGATTGCACCCAATGCAAAATTAGAAGCATCTACCATGATATGAAAGGCTTGAGTTTAGTTAGGACTTTGAAAGACTATGATTTATGTTAATATTTCCTTCAGATATTAGGAGCCATTTTCAAACTCCTTGTTCCATAGGAATGAAATATTCTTCTTTGTTAACTCAAATAATGACTTGGCTATTTTGGAATAAGCTTCAATAAACTTGTGATAATAGCTTGTATGACCAATGAAATATCACACATTCTTTATTATTGTGGGAATTATTTATGATGGCGTGGATCATTTGAGGATCAATTTTAATTCTCTTCTTGAAGACTTTATGGCCAAGAACTATGAACTTAGACATTATCAACTAGTTTTTTTTCCAGTTCAACTTCAAATTTACCTAGCAGTAACAATGTAAAATAACTTCAAGCTAGTCCAAGGTTTCCTTGAATGTTTTCTCGTATGTGAAAAAGTCATCCATGAAGACTTATACACTCTTGTCTATGTATTCTTGGAACATTAACATCACCAACCACTGGAATGTGGCTAGTGCATTGCATAATCTAAGGGGCATGCTCTTGAAAGAGGAGGTTCTCCATGGACAAATGAAGGTAGCTTTTGCCTGATCCTATGATGCTATGTTAATCTAATTATAACTATACTACTCATGGTTAGAGATGTTATCCAACACATGGTCCATTAATGACAAAAAGAAATGATCCATGAATGTAGTAGTGTTTAGCAACTTGTAGTAGACATAGATTCTTCATTCATTTTCTTTCTTTGGTGTAACTACATTTGGACTAACCCACTCACTATCTAAAATGGGTGCAATGAAATTTACATCTAAGAGATAAAAGATTTGATTCTTCACCACATCCTACATATTAGAATTGAGTTTTCATTAAAGTATATGTTGAGGCTTAATACTCATGTTTGTGTATATGCAATGCTAACAAATGAAGGATTCAATTCCTGGGAGTTCATCATTGAACCAAGCAAAGACCTTTCTTCACTTAGAAAATACCTTTTTAAACTTAATCTTCTAGATGGTTTTTAAGGTGGTATTAACAATGGAAGGATGATCATTATTAAGGAACATGTATTCCAAGTTCATCAAAAGTGGTTTGAGCTCCAACAATTGTATAACCATTTTGGGATAAATTGAGAGTTCACCAATGTAGTACCCATCATTATGTTTCCTTCTTCTAAATCAGATGTTTCAACATCAAATAAGGTAAGAGAATCAATCAAACCTTCTAGGATTTGATTGATGGCTTTATGGACTAGATGTTCTTCAAGCTAAATAAGGTGTTTGACTGCATAGAGATGTTTAGTAACATAGAAATTACTATCATGATTGTCACATGATTAGTAAGAATCAAGAGATATTACCTTGTAATGTGTTCTTTTAATTTCATCCTTCCTACTAATTTCAAAGTGTAGGTCTTGGAAGACTAGGTAAGCATCAATGATACTTAACTAGGCTCTTCCCATAATGACAAGAAAACTATCTCCTACTTTGTTTTACGATTTGATCACCAAAAAATTAGCTAGATATGACCAATCCATCAAGGTTATTATCACATCATTCATTTTACCCATAGGTTAGCAAATATTGGAACTTTTGAGAGGAGGTAGCTACCAATCAAGGTTTGCTACATTGAGATGATATTAACTCTTGGTTTGGAGTCACAAAGAGCTAGGAAATGACCATTTTCACTATTTTGAAGTTCAACCATGGGCTATCAAGATCTGATCACTTATTGGGAAAATGTCCTTCCTTAACTATTGGCATAGCTACCTTGGACATGAGAATAGTAACAACACTATTGCCATAAAATGCCATCTTGTTGGACTTGCCATATATCATGGAAGAACTTATCCCTGAGGTAGGTGGTTCATATTAGCAATGCTCATGGAATAGCACAGGGACCTCTTTGATACAGATTCATGGCTTTCTTGAAGTATTGTCCTCTTCATAAGATGAAGAGGATGGTGTGGATCCAATCCCATCATGTTTAGGTTTATGATTGTGATAGAATTTACAACCATGAGACTTCAAGCCTCCACTCACAACCAAATCAATGGGTGTTTGGTAATATTGCCCAATAGTGTACATAGGAGCAAGATCATCATAATAGCCAATAACGCATCACTTAGCTTGTAGTAGTTGTTAACTCAGAATTCCACCTTGCATGGGACTAGGAAGTAGAAGTTGTTGTACTTGTTGTTGTTGTTGGGAAGCTTATTAAGTAGGGACACTTGATGGAGGTAGATATTGTTGTGGAGTCATATGATTATATTGATAAGTACATGCTTAGACACCTTGAAAGTAAGAATTGTATGAGGCACCATTTGTTGTTGCATTAGAGTAGGGAGATTTCATGAAGTAGCACCCTAAGGATTTGGAGTTTGCCATTTTTGGCATTGCTACATGAGCTTCAGGTAAGCACCTCCAGGGTAATATGATTAGCCATGGTAAAGAGTCCTCATTTTACCCTTGATAAGCTTGGGATTCAAAGTCATCCTAGCTTATTCCATCTCATTAATCAAATGAGCCATGACTCAGTGACATTGTGAGTTATGAAGATCTTAACAGTACTTACAAGGACCTTCATCACAGGCATCCCAGCTTGTGCCATCTCACCAATCATGTGAGTAATTACTAGATAGCATTATGAGTTATGAGGATTTGGAGTTTGCCATTTTTGGTACTACTACATGGGCTTTGAGTATGCACCTTCAAGGTAATATGATTAGCTAGGGTAAGGAGTCCTCATCGTACACCCCTTAATAAACTTGGGATTCAAAAGTATCTTGGCTTGTCCCATCTCACTAATCATGTGAGCCATAAATGGATAGCATTGTGAGTCATGAGGATATTAATAGTACTCACAAGGACCCTCGTCACTGGAGGAAAAAGAAGGTCCATCTAGATCTTCATTAACATGCTTGGAGTGTGAAAACATGACTTTACTGTTGGCATTGTGTTTCTTCTTGCATTCTAGTTGACTTTTATTATAGCTTCAACCACCTTGCCATTAATATCTTTAAGTGTAGTGGTAATTTTTTCATCCTTTGTTCTAAATTTGCATTGCACCAAGAACCCAATTGCATTAGAGGGTTTAGTTGTACCTTTAATGTTTTTTACCTTCCTTCAATGTGTTGGATTATAATTATGCTCCTTGACTAAGTACTACTTCGACCACTCACCTTTCATGCAAGAAATACTATTCAAGAGTGCATTAATTTATGCCATGAACATTTTGTGTACTTCACCTATTACATACAAGTTCATGCACTCTCTTGTCTCCTACCTTAGGGCTTCCATAATATGCATCAACCACTCTAATTAGTGAAAACCATGGTTTGGACAATGATGAGTAGTTTTCATTTATAAATTTATGGTAGTGTCTAAAGGTTCATGAGTTTCTTATCTTCGTTCAGCCATCTCCTTCTAAATATTAGAGATGTAAGCATAGGTTTGAAATTTGGCACATAAGACTTTAACCATATCTACCCATTGCTAAATTAATTTATTGAACAAGGATGTGTAGCATGTTTCAACATGCTCAATGAAAGTATGGGGATACAATTGCAACTTCTGCCAATCACCATCAATTCCTTGAAGGTAGTAAGCATTATTGAATACATACATGCATAATTAATGATCATCACTGGTAATCCCTTTGTAGGTTGGAACATCAGCCATGTTGATGCATTTGAAATGGCTATTACAAACATGCTATGGTAGAATACAAACAACTTCATTAAGTTCATGGTAATCACCTTAGTCAAATGGTGGAGGATCCTCATCATTAGATGCTCTAGACAAATGTAAATGTTGGAACTTGGAGAGAAGGTATGTCTCATGGATTCTAGCTATGCTCATATGAGTTGTTCCTAATCATGGACCTTTGTGATAGATTCGCCTCTTTCCTTTTTTATTACCATGGTCATCATCATCCTCCTTTGAATTTTTGGACAAATTATTATGACATGCTTCTTCTTCTTTGACCAATCAATCTTGGAGCTATTGTCACTAATAAGGCTCATACTCATTATAGTATGGATTCGACACCATGTAATATTCTAGATCATCAATCAAGCCATTGTTGATAAAAGCCTCTTTTAGATCATGCGGCATAGCTAGAGTTAGTTCCTTTGAGAACTGTCCATGAGCATCTTGCCACCTCCCCTACTTATCTTGGTGATAAGCCAAGACAATAGTTTGTAGAGAAGCATGTTCAAATGCAATGAGAACCCTCCTTTACTTTATTTCATCTTTCTTGCTAAAGGTCCTTAGTGGGGTTTTGGTGTTGTCTATCATATTATCTATGATGGCTACCTACACACAAAGTTAATGGAAACACACACTTTAGTTGAAATAAAATGTTGAGATAAAAAATATATAAGTATTTTAAGCAATTCACCAACATCTTTCTCAACAATAGCACTAATGATAGGGTTCCTGTCGATCATGGTCAATGGGACTATATCATTGGAAAGTAGTGCAATTTGATTATTTACTTCAAAAGATCATGTTAATGTGAACTGCAAATAACACTTGTGTATATCGTTGTGCTTAATAAATGTAAAAGACATATGATACATATAATACATATCATACATGTGTTGCCATAGTGAGAAAAGAGAAAATATTTATAATTTTATATTTTAAAATTTTGTGAATTTTTAAAATATAAGAACAAAATAATAAAAAACACACATGCATCTTAATCCCTTGTAAGACAAGTGGTAATGCTCACACAAAAATTATAAATTTGCCCCTAGTTATAATCGCGATGGCCTAACACCATGCTATATAGTCATGAATTCCCCAGATAAGGATGAATCATTGTAGGCTAACAAGATAGAAACAAATGAATGAATGAACTGATTAATGAATTTGTATGATATGTATGAACTTCATATTTTTGGTATTGTTATAGTTTTAACATATCCAAGTAGTAGAACATATGCCTAATCATGAGATTTATTCATAATGCAAATCATTGGACTTCGCATTAACTAAATGGTTTTAGGCTATGAAGGTAAGGTAGCTCTTTGATAGAGTCTAGTTACACTTATGAATGTTACGACTTAAAACACATACAAAATGGTAAGGAAATCAAGGGAGGAAGAGCCTTTCATATAAATTGGATGTCACAAATAATTGGAAAATTCAGAAAAAGAAAAATGTTCCCCAAGGAGAGCTCAAGCCAAGTATTTATAGTCTTTGCAATGAAACAGTTCAAGTTTGTTAATACCTAGTTGCTAACATAACCTAGTAGTTCCTAATTATAATTCTTGTAAGGTTCAATAGTGGAGGATTATACTAGAGTGTTGACACACTAATGCTGATGTAGGAGATGTGTTAACACCCCTTCATTGATGCAAGGGGTGCATTTATGACTTAGGATCAATGCACCCCTAGAGCCCTCACATTCAATAAACAGACATAGGAAAAGTAGGAACCAAGGGGGCCTATTCCAAGGATGGTCAACCATCCAAACAAGATTGAAAATAACTAAAAAGATTCAAGACATAAACAACACTTAGAAAGATGGCACATGAAGGTTGCATGCGTAGAAGACACAAACCTTAACTGAACATACTAGAACTACTAACATAGAGTGCACATGACACTTGTCAAGTCTAGGGTTTACAATTGACTTATAAAATTCCACTAGATGACTCATTAAACATAACACTTTTATTACTTGAGAACAAAAAGTGGATTTTGATTCATATTCTTTTAATTACTCTGATAAAATTAGAAAGTCTTCCTCTTATTTTAAAAAGTGATGAAAGTGAAATTTTTGGTAGCATTACTAAATGGTGTGTAGCATACACATTATCTTGTAAAGATTAATTTATGCTAATGGAAGATAGAATTAAAAATCAAGGGTGATAATTAGTGTTGTTCCTAGAAAAATACATACTACAATTTACAAGGATGTTGTAGCTATTGTTGTTATGAAGACCATATTATTGGAATATATCCTATTCTCATGAGAAAAAGAAATAATACTTTTCAAAAAATTCAAATAATGGTAGTTTTTAGTAGGCATATACCAAATCTTCTTCAATAAGTTCTTAACCTTTTACTAATGTTTTAATTTTAAACGTATCATTAAAATCTTAATATCTAAAGAGAATTCCTCTTTAGAAAAAGAAGTTTTTTAGCAAGTACTAGCAATAGAAATACTAATGTAGATGGATTTCACTTAGTGCAACATAAAAAGAAGAGGCATACAAATATTGCTTTCAATTTAATAACCCGAGAGGTATATCCTTCTCTCTATATTTTACTAATATTCTAAATTTTTTTTACTGGACAATGTTTTTATCTAATAGTGACATGGATTGTGAGACAAATTCTAAGCTTGTAAAATCAACAATGGGGGCCTCCTCCCCCACATCTCAATATTATTTTTATCATGGAATCCTTAGGGCCTTTCTAATATGTCATGAGTAAAGATTTCCTAGGAGTATCTTTCAATTTGGCATTTACCTCAAAATTTACTTTTCTTGAAATAAATTAAGATTTTAGTGTATGATATTTGTTTTGTTTACTGATGAATCATGTTTTATTGTGCTCTAATATCAAATATATTCAATATTGGATCGTCGATATCCAGTACATGATATCGGGCCCTAAGATGTGATGTCAGATATCTGGTATCATGGGGTATATGCTGACCTATAGATATAGTGCTTGAACACATGGTTTCCATATAGTTTTTATCATAGCATAGCGAAGCTCTTGCAGTTTGTTTTCTCCAAAGTTAGAATATTTTCCAAAGTGCCTGCAGTAGGAGTCATTGAGTGTATAGACCTTTATTCGAGCACTATTGTACTTGAGCATGGTAGTATGTGCATAAATAAAGACAAGCTTTCTGATCAAACCTTGCAGCACCTTGGCTAGCTTACATATTTTATTTATGCATTTAATGTTTCATGGAATTTCCTTTAATGCTTGTAAGTAATTAAGCTAAAGTGTACTACTCAGATTCAATTGTAGTTAATTAATTAAGCACATGAGTACAACTGCTTCGAGCATTCATATGACTCTTGGTAAGCCCAACAATGCTTAATGTTTGGTAACCCAGCAACGTTATATGTGTTCAAGATGTACATGGAAAGTGTGATCAGATACTTATGTTAGGATAGTTAGTTATTGATCAGCAATTAGATTAAGTTAAATTGATTATAAATTACATTTCAACCTATTCTTAATCGTAGAGAAATAAAATACAAAATAACAAAAATCATGTGCCTTAATTATACTTAACCATACAATAGATTTTTGTAAGTATAGTTGAGAAGACAACAATTGTCACAATTGGATTTCATGTCCTGGAACTAGTGTATTTAAGAACTTAAGGTCTGTGGAATTTGACTAAATCATGCATGACTACTTGTGATTCGTGTGGTTGGGTGTAGGGGTACCTCACCGCTCATCATTGGTGTTGTTGTCAAGGAATTTTAGTTGTTGCATGCACTATCTAGGATTTAGTTAAAATTATTCAAGATCAGTGGAACAAACCCTAGAGTCATATCATACTTTAAAAAAAAACTACAATAATTTTAAAAAGCACACTGCATCCAAGTCTCACAAGAGTGATTCTCTATCCAAGTCTAATGGAGTACATCAACAAGTGCCTCAATAATACAGAGTGGTATATGCTTATCCTGATGAGTTTGTACCCAATTTCACCTTCATCCTACATCAAGGTGAATAGCCACAGTGGTGCAACATGGAGGGCAACACTATGTTGCTGCCCAATCGATCCATTCATATGATGCTCCAAAAAACTCTTGTGTGTTTGGGCCTCTAAGGACTTCATGCTAAGTATGTTATACAAGATAGCAACACCAAGGATTGTCATCCCACTGAGGCACAACATCTCACAGATCGACAGCTAGAATAGCACTACAAATCTACAAAGGGAAAGTGGTTAAATGATTCCCCATACTTGCTATACCAAAATATGGTGGAGAACCCTTATCTGGGGGTTTTCTATTTAGTGAAATTCCTCTCTTTAACTTTGGTAAAGGAGGTGAAAATGAAAACTTGCAATCCATGATCCACAATCTTGGTTATAGTAAGAATGGATCTAATGAAAACGGAGGATTCAAGGAGGAGAGTTGAGGCAGGGATGCGAACAAGAAACAAGATCATGATCATGGCCACAATCACTGAAGAGGGGGTAGTAGGCACCATGATTATTCTAGTCCTCCTTCCTATTCACCTTCATCATCATCATCATCTTCTTCTAGCTCTAACCATAACTATAGGGGGCACAATCATGATGGAGGTAGCCAATGGAACCGAGATAATTGAAGGGACCCATTGCCATGAACCAAAATCATGACCTCAATGAGCCTTTACTTGCTACCTAGAGTATGCTAAACATTGTATAGGTAGTGAGAATCCCTATAAGGCATATTACGCATAGTCAAATCAAGAGGCTAGACATGAACAATATCCCTAAGTTCGAAAGGGGATATAACTTAGATCCACAGAACCATCTCCAAACATTCCAAGATGCATGTACCTTGAAAAATATAGAAAATGAGTGGTAAAAGCTTAAGTTGTTTCCTAGGACACTCATTAAAGAAGCAGAAAACTAGTATCGGTCCTTAGAATCAGAATTTATTAGATAATGGAGTACAATACTTGAACTGGTCAATGACAGGTATCAGATGCACTCCCGAGTGTCCAACTTGAGGAGGCAAATCCAAGGATGGAAACAAGGGACCCATGAACCCTTGGATGTCACCATGGACTAATACTATTCCTTATTGCATAGATGTCAGGGCCATGGTTATTCTCAACTGGAGCAACATTACCACATTGTAGATGGGATCTGATTAGAAACAATGAGAACTCTTGGTGTTTATGCCCAAGGATGATTGTTAAAATTAAGAGCCCATCAAATCCAAAGGTTGATTGAGTAGGTAGCAAAAGAGGAAGGAGAATTAAGGAAACGAGAAAGTGCAGAAGAGTACAATTACGAGCCTTCCATTTGTAAGAGGAAGGTTTGATTCTATGACAGTGAGGAAGAATCAACACTTGATGAGGTGGTGAACTGGAAAACCTTTCCACTTTAAAAATTTGCCTCTAAAATTTTGGCTCCATGAATGGGTGATTTTAAGTTGCCCTAAAACTTGCTAAAGAGTCTAGAAAACAAGGTAGTGATCGTGATTACAGGAGACGCAAGGAAGTTGAACGTGCTAATCAAAGAGGTAAGGGCAAGATTCTTGTAATAGAGGAAGTTGTGTAAACCAAATCAGATGATCATGATGGGTGTGAAATTTTCCATTATCAACATCCTAAGGGATGTTGCCCTATTGTATCACACTTACAAGGGTTTGAGGTGTATACTCTAAATCCATGACTAACTCAAAGATAAACACCTAGAAGATTACCTTATCCTCAAGGCAATTCTAGGCAGTTTCATTGGCAACAATAATATTATCCAAGTGGAACTCCACCACAACCATATGAGCAGTATCAACAGTGGTAGAAACCATAGTCATGGGCACTAGCACCACCAAGGTAGCAATACCCTTACTGATAAACTGATCCATATGGGTATTATGTTTAGCAACCCTTGTCTCCACATGACTCTTCTAGTCACATTTATACTTTCCAACCTCACTAATACCCTCTTAATTATTATCAAACTCATTCTCAACATGTAAGGAGGGATACCACCTTTTACCCTTATCCTCTCATTCTTGCACATCTTCCTCCATCCTCAACACAACTATCACCTGCTCGATATATGCAAGGTAAACTCCTAGATTAACCACAACAACATAATGCTGCTAGGGTTGTTAATCTACAACTGGTCCATCAACCAAGTGGTTCAGACACTTAATTTAAGAAAATATCTTTCTTTTGGCCCAATAGTCTACCTAAGTCCTCACATACACCTATAGTTGGCAACCTTGATTCTCTATCTCCTTATGTACCTAATTCCTTCAAGTTCCCTTCAAACAAAATACTACCAAGGATCCATACTATTATGCTTACTCATGCTGTATCTGATTGGATCCATGCTGAAAACCTTCATATGAAACTAGCTAATTATGGGAGTCCTCTTATTTACTTGTAGATTGTTGGGAATGAATTGTGTAAAGCTCTTCTTGATTTAGGTTTCAACGTTAACATAATATCTCATGAAATGTATACTACATGGAACCTTCCTCCTTTCAATAAGAGTAATATCTGATTAGAATTAGCAAACCAATCCATAACTATTCCATTGGGACTAGTAGAAGACATTGTGACCACTATCTATGGGTCCTCTTATCCTATTGATTTCCTAGTAATGAAGATGAAGAACTACAAAGGGAACTTCCCAATCATCATGGCAAGGCCATGGCTAAGCATTGTTGATGCAAGAATAGGCAATAGAGATCTTTCCTTGGAAATATCTAAAGAAAATGCATTTGGAAAGATCAAGAAGAAGTAAGTTCCATGCATCGTGTATAGTGATACATGGTGCAATTGTGTGTAGAAACTCTGGTCAATGAAACAAGCATCCATCTTTGCATGCAAGTAGTGCACACGAAAAGAAAATATTCAAAAGTGTATGTATGCAGTAGCCACAAAACAAGAGAGCACCCAGTATCTTACCACTGATTCTGAGAGCAGCACACTTTGCATAGAACCTATTAAGAGCTTGACATGCGCATATGTCACAGCCATGGATGAACTAGGGCAAGTTCATCACCAACTCTTTGATAATGCAAATAATGATACCTATTGGGGAGAGTTGGAAATTCCTAGAAATTTCAAGCAAGAGCCCCTTGAACTAAAACCTCTACCTCCCTACATGGAATATGTATTCATAAAAAATGGAAAGCTAGTAATAATCAATGCAAATCTTGCTCCAGAATAGAAATAGATGTTGTTGAATGTGGTTGAAAAATGATTAGCAGTTTTTGCTTGGTCATATCCCAAACTCACAAGGATTGATCCTAGGATATGCTAGCATCATATCTACACCAATTCGGCCATGAAGCCAAAGAGGCAACCATAGAGGCGATTGAGCCCTAAAGTAAAACATATCATTAAGAAGGAAATCAAACAACTCCTCAAGGCGAGGTTCATTTATCACATTGTGAATAATGAGTGGGTTAATCCACCTGTGATTGTGTCAAAGAAAGGTGGCAAGAGGTAGATCTACATCAATTTTCGACTATTGAATATGACAACATTCAAGAATAATTTTTCATTATCATTCATTGATTAGGTGTTAGACACAATATCTAGGCTTTATTTTTACAGTTTTCTAGATGGTTATAGTGTCTATAACCAAATCTTAATCGAGCCAGAGGACTAGGCTAAGACAACATTCACAAGTCCTTGGGAGATCTTTGCATACTGTAAGATGCCTTTTGGTCTATGTAATGCTCCTGCTACATTCCAATGTCTGGTCCTTAGCATTTTTCAACAGTAAATAGGTAGTGAGGTGGAAGTCTTCATGGATGACTTCTCCACCTATGGAGCTACATTTGAGCAAGCCTTGGACGACCTTGAGTAAGTATTAAAACGATGTGTTCAAAAAAAACTTAGGCTCAATTAGCAAAAGAGTCATATGATGGTCTAGGAGGGCATTGTATTGGGGCACAAAATATCACAAGTAGGAGTTGAGCTCAACCTCGAAAAAATCAAGGTCATCCAAGGAATAACCCACCAATTAGAAATAGTCAAAGATGTTCAGTCATTCCTTGTACACATTGGCTATTACCAATGATTCATAGAGAATTTCTCTAAGATTGCAAAATCATTGGTTGAGCTAACAAAGAAAGATGCTCCATTTGTCTAAACCATGGAATGTGAAAGAGCATTCCACCAATTGAAGGAGAAACTTGTAGAAACTCCAATTCTATAGGCACCTGACTGGTCTAAACCATTTCCTGTTATGACAGATGCATCAAATTATGCCTTGGGAGCTATGCTAATGTAGTTAGATGATAAGAAACATCCATATTACATCCATTGCACAAGCCCAAGCATTGTGGGTGCACAACTAAACTACATCACCATAGAAAATGAAATAATTCCAGTAGTGTTTTCTCTAGAGAAGTTCAAGCATTATGTGCTTGGATACAAAGGGTTTGTGCACATGGACCATAAAGCCATCTACTTCTTGATGAATAAGTCAATGGTGAGCCCCTGTGTCATACAATAGCTGGTGATCTTATAGGTATTCGATCTTATGATGGTAGATCGAAAGGGAACTAAGAATGTGATCGTTGACCACCTATCTTGATTATGATGGGATAACAAAGAGAATGACCACTATCTGATCTATTTCTTGATGAACTCCTCTTTGCCAAGGCTATAATTGAACAATTGCCCACTAAGCCTAAATAGTATGATGGCATTCTCACCTATCTTCTCACCCAAGAGATACCACAAGGGTTGGACCACCAGAAGAAATAATAGTTTCTTCACCAAGTAAAATGCTTCATGGAGATCAATGGACACCTCTAAAAGGTATCCATTGATGGCCTAGTCTGTTGGTGTGTCCTTGATGCTAATCAACTGCATGTTCTCCAGGATGCTCATGAGGGTCCTTGTGGGGGCCACTATGTTGGGAGATGCATGGCCATTAAAATCTAGATGGTAAGGTACTATTGGCCAAAAATCTTCAAGGATGCTCATCAATATGTTGAATTTTGTGAATGCTGCCAATGGGATGGTGGAATGATTGCTTGAATAGAGAAACCTCAATAGTGGATCCAACCACTGGAATCCTTCAACATCTGGGGCATTGATTTCATGGGTCCCATCATTCCCATGTTAAATGGAAAAGCATACATCATATTTTCTATTGACTATTATATGAAATGGGCAGAAGTAGCAACTATCACTGACTGTACATCTTCTACTACTATTTAGTTTGTACAATAGAATGCTATAAACAAGGTTGGTGTGCCACGTGCATTAATTTCTAACAATGGAACCCACTTTACAGGCACTACCTTTTGGAAATTCATGCAATACTTGGGGGTTGAACATAAACAAACAACACCCTACACCCCCAAGCCAATGGTCAAGCTAAGGTTACCAATAGGAAAATCATAAAGATCCTAACGAGAACTCTACGAAAATATAGCTAATACTAGAGCACATAACTTAAAGATGCCATTTGGATCTATCTCTTAACATGGAAACTTTCTATAGGTTATTCTCCCTATGAGGTGGTGTATGGAAAATTACCAACACTTCCTATTCAATTCGAGCTCTATACACTTTCAATAGCCTATAACCTTGACCTTGACTTAAGTCTAGCACAAAAAAAAAAAGACTAATGAATCTCAACTTGCTAGACGAAAATTGATTGGTGGCCCTATCATCTAACAAGTTGCACAAGGCATTCAATAAAAAGTGCCATGACCTTAAAATTAGGAAAGTCAAATTTCAACTGAGAGATAAAGTCCTCTATTGGAACCCCACACACGTACCTCAACGAACTAAGTTCCAGACATTGTGGAAAGGACCTTATATCATCTATGAAACTTTCCCTTCTGGGGCCATGATGATCTACAAACCTAAGAGACCAAACAAGAAATAGCTTGTCAACATACAACAAGTTAAACCTTTCCACAAACCTAAGCCAACTAATGCAACAAACATCTCATCATATGGACAACCATGCTCAATCTTTTGAATCTCCTCCTTTTAACTTAGTCATGGGGGAGGTGGGGTTAGGTGGCCATCCATTCTAATTATATAAGAAACTCCTCAGCTTTCCAACTTTTTGTTTTACACATTTTTATTTTACACCTTATTACTTTTACAACCTTTTTATTTTACACATTCTTTATCTTACACCTTTTTTTTACACTTAATTTTTCAAAATTTTTGTTTTACAACATCATTAGTACATTTTATTTTTCTTAACTATGTTACACTTTCTTGTATATTTTCTTTTATTTTGGATGTGATTTTCTTATTATGTTTTAATAATAACATGGCTTATTGCCAATTGGGTATAGTGTAGTTTGTTTAATGTGGACATGTGCTATCTAGTTATTTGATTGTTGATGTCTAGATTCTAGCTTTGAATTTTGTTACTGATAACTAGGACATGGTTTCTTTTTCATGAAATAGGTAATGAGTCCATAACATCCACCCATCCACAAACTATATGATTTTCCTTATTCTAGAAGTGTAAGGTCTCTTTTCCATTAATACAACCATAATGAACTTATGACTTTGATAGTTTCTGGATTTAGAAAGGATTCAAAAGTTTGAACAGGGTGTGACTTCAAGGGGATTTGGTAATCTTTTTTCCTTTCTACTTGTTTGGTTGCATGTGTGTTTTCATGGATTTCTTACCATTCCTTGTCAACCAATAATAGGAAGTTGCAGATATCTTTGCATGGTGTGGCTTCCATCATAAAAAAAAATGGGAATTCAAAGCACATCCCTTAGGAAAAATAAATGGGCTATAAGCACTAGTTATGGGACTAGAAAGACATGTTATCCATGCCTAAAGGTCCCCTCTAACTAAGGCCCTTCCTCACTTCCTACTTTTCTTTTCTTTTTTAATAAGGAATAGTAGTTGTGTTGTGTGAGCACTCTTATGTCTTAGGGGGTAGACTAGTCTTAGAATGCCAATCCGATGTCACTGAACATGGTTGGTTTTGGTTTGGACCAAGGATGGATTTTATTAGGTCATTTAACCATAAAATTCACAAGGGTCTTCATGTGACCTTAATTAGAAACTCTATTTTAGTCTCTCTCATCCATCTGTGCTTTCCCTATCTCACCTCATTGCCAGTTTCATGTTCTTGTTTGATGTCTTGGTTTGATGTGTCGAAATTCTTAGGTAGTTTCTTCTAGATTTTTATCCTTAACTTTCTATAACCATTAATTATCCATGGGGCCCATAGACTCCTCAGTTTGAAATTATGCAAGAGCAATAAAAGGCTTGTGCTTGCTTTGGGGAGGACCCACTTGTATACCTTTTGGTTGGGTTAGTTAAGTTCTTTACCCTTAGACATCCTCACAATCAAATCCTTTTGTGTACCCCATCAGTGACATCCAATTGTGTGCATCTTCTCAACATTTATAAGAGAAATCCTCTCTTTTATTTGTTGTGAATTCTTAGATCCTCTTCATGAATTTCATTACGTTTGAACTTTTTAGAATTTAATGGCCTACTTATCTATTTCACCTATTTTTCAACCTTCTCGCTAACACTATTAATGAAATCAATCCAACATAATCACTAACTAGCCAAGTGTAACTGCCAATGAGACAAGGTAGTTAAAAGCTATACATTGCACATTGCACACTAATCCATGATTTTGTTGTGATTGCAGTGGGAAGTCCAAACTAGAAACAAGACTGTCTCCACCAAAGGATAAGCAACACCACCATGTGACAAGGATCCTTCATGATCGTTGAATCTTCTCCCTTGCTCTTCTATTGCCAGAGGAGTTAGATGTTAATTTTGTCCAGGGTGTTCACTTCTCCTATCATGAACATCCAATTTTGTAAACGATTATAAATCTGTACACTTGGGTACTTAGAGTCTGTCTGTTCTATCTAAGTCAATTTGTATGTTAGTTAATAATCCCAAACCTTCACAATATTTTTTAAGGAACTTATTCCTCCTCTTGTTCACTCAAGGATGAGTTTTCATTCAATTATGGGGGTATGATGGTTGTGTTTTGTTGTGCTCCAATACTGGATATGCAATATCAAAGCCTTGATATCAAGTATGCAATATCGGGCCCCAAGATGTGATGTCAGATATCCAATATTGTGGGATATATGCCAACCTATAAATATAGTTCTTGCGCACACGATTTCCATATAGTTTTTGTCATAGCATAGCAAAGCTCTTGCACTTTGTTTTCTCCAGAGTTAGAATATTTTCCAAAGTGCCCATAGCAACAATCATTGAATGTATGGATCTTTATTCAAGTATTGTTGTACTTGAGCATGGTAGTGTGTGTGGAAATAAAGATGAGATTTTTGATCAAACCTTGTAGCACCTTGGCTAGCTTACATATTTTATTTATGCATTTAATGTTTCATGCAATTTCCTTTAATGCCTCTAAGTAATTAAGCTAAAGTAAGCTACTTAGATTCAATAACAGTTAATTAAGTAAGCACATGAATACGACCATTTCAAGCATGTGTATGACTCTTGGTAACCCCAGCAACGCTTAAAATTTGGTAACCCAATAGTGTTATACATGTTTTTTGGTAAATAAGTACACTTACCTGGTTTTGAGGAACATTTGATAAAATGATGACAAAGAAAAAGAATAGATTTGGCAATGAAGTACTCGGAGGGTATAAGATGATGTGGTCATTTGCAGCAAGTGCAAATTACAAAAGTCATGCAAGTGGGTCCTCCCCAAAGCAGGTTCCAACCTATAATGCCCTTGCATAACCACACCTTAAAATGTCTGTAGCCACTAGAAGGGTTAAATGTAATCTATACCGATGCAACAAAACACACACATGTAGATACCACTGTGATGAGGTATGAATTTAATGCTACACAAGACATGAGTCACAATTACATGAATAGTGAGATGGGATGAATCGAAGAAGGGATTGCAGAGATTAGAACATGAGCTAACTGACTCAGGGCATAATGAATCTTGAGTGTAGGGCATGATTAATGTGTCATTAGCCCGTTGCTCCAAAATCAAGAGCAAGTCCATTCCTTCGATCAGTGACATCACATTGTTTCATCCAATGATGGACAACCATAAGAGCACCATGACAGTAAGGTAGACGATCACTTGGCGTTTTGTGTAAGGGAGGAGTGACTTGGAATTTCTTTGTGGCATACTTTTTGTTTGGCTGCTTCTCTCTTTTTTTTTAAGTATTTAATCCAGAGAAGCCACCCACCTTCAGGCATGGGTGCATGTATTTCCAGTGGGACCCCCTAGAATAGCGTTAGGTTCTTTATTGGGTGCCTTTAATACTCTTGCTTCCATTTTTCATTAGATCTACAAGGATCTTAGTACAACCAAGCTGCATGATAGCACCTACAGATGCCACCAAAAAGAATCCACAAGTTTCCTTGATGTCACACCCTGGCCATTCCCTCTTAGTCCATCATTTTTCACTCTAGGCATAATGAGCATAAAGTTACTTTTAAGTTTCATGATGACAAGAATATCATCGTACCCAAAGTAGAACCTCTTATTAATANACCGTAAGATGGTATGCAAGGATCAACATGTCTCCCCATGTGGCAATATTCATTAGGCCCCATGGTTGTTCGAGTGTTGATTGGTGGCCCAGATAGAGTAATAAGAGGCATTGAGTTTGAGGAGGCAGATGCATCATAGTGTTGAACTTGTGCTAAGTTGGAGGATGCAGTGGTTTTGAAACTGTGTTGTCTCTTTCTACAGTCTTGCCTAAAGAAAGGATGCTTTTAATGTTGTGGAGGGTTCCCATTGCTATTGACAGCAGCAACACAAGTAACAATCATGGGTTGGTGCTGTGGTGCAAAGCCTTCTAACATAACTGTTGGCGATGTAGAAGAGGGTGAAGTATGAGAATATTGAGGTTGAGGAGAAGTGTAAGGCACATGAGGTGGTGATTTTGTTGGAGAGGACATGGGTGGATAGTACTCGGGAGAATGATAACGATGAGGTGAGGTAGAGGATGCTGATCCCATTGGAGAAACAGGGTGTTGAACATAATAAGAATTTGGCGCTGGGACA
>MNCI01033529.1:101403-149145 GCA_015680685.1 Gnetum montanum | reverse complement strand
CCAAGTACATCACACTCGAATAAAGGTGTTGTACAATTACAAGCATCACATTGCGGGCATGCACTTGGGAAAATAATCTAACTCCTATGGAAACAAATTGCAAGGGCTTCACTACAACTATTAGAAAGATACCTAAGTGTGGCGGGAGCACAATTATTTATAGGCTAGAATAGGCTCTACGTAAATGGGGCCATGTCGACGCATGGAGGGGTGTGTCGACGGGGCCACGTCGACGCAGCCGCGTATACGAGGCCTCGTATACACGGCCTTGTCGACGCATCGACTGTATAGCGCTTCATCAGAAGGCATCACAATTTGTAATTGGATCATAGGATAAAGGTACAACTCATAATGGGATCATGGTTTGTGACAACCACTTTTAGGTTTTTCTAGTAACAACAAGTATAAGAACAATGTGACTTGAAGTTTGGTAGCAACCATGATTATGAGATAATTATAGGTCATAGTTACCGAACACTAGTAAAGTTCAAGCATTGGATTTCAACCAAGTAGGGATATCCTACATTGTTCTAGATCACAACCTACTTGTAGCTAGTCACTACAAGTTATGTTATCGATATTGAAATTGTTTTATGTAGATATTTTGTTCATCATCTTTGTTATATTTGATATTTTACCAGTAAAATTGAAGCTTTTTTTTTTCTATTTGTGCCTCATTTTGCAATCTCCCTAAAACTTTCTTACTAACAAGTTTCCAAGCTTGTTTTGGACTTATTATGTTTTAAGAAGCATTATGACATCTTTGAATATCTTGTTTACCTTAATATAATGACATTTCTTTACTATATTTTGTAGAAACGATGATTTATTTACTTATTTAATGAGTATATTTAACATTCCTAAATTAAGGCATCTTAAAATGATATTCCTTGCGTTATTGAAGAATTAGACCGTTATGCACCATTATGAAAAAGTTTAAATCTTACCGGGCACATCGTGGCAATTGAACTAGTAGCACAACCTTGGGAGGAATGCAAGTCACAACTCACGCAATGGTGTCGTTACATTAGACGATGAAATAAACAGATGCCCGTAACCACTAGGCCTGCCTGATTGGGCACATTAACGTTGAATAGTCTGGTTAGAAAATCCATTTTATTGTCCAAGGAAAGATTCCCTTGGGCTACTATGTGTCACCTCGGCTTCTAAAGTCTTTCAAGTGAGAAATGGGGCATTATTTGACGAGCGGGGAAGATAATTTTTACAATGGTTGGCGGTGATCCATGATGGAAGCAAATGCTCGGATTGGAACACCACATGCAGTCTCTCGGAAAACTCTACCGATATCTTCTTATCATTATGCTTCACGAACCCAAAAATATTATGCCCCTTGCCATCAGCATTTTGCTGCTGTGTTCCAAGATACGTTTGAATTCGCGGAAGCTTAAGCAAAGCCAGTCAAAGGCATGATTAGTTACTCAGAGCTTGGCTTAAAATACAAAGTAAATACCACACTTCCACACAACCTCAATAGCCAGACGCAGAGGCAGAGGCGAAGGATGGAGGATTCTCGGTTCTTTTGATAGCGGTCAAACCAACAGGGTGCTTCCTAATTCCTATTGTTTGGATTAGGCGCCTCCTGAAACCCAAATTATTTGCACAGAAACAATGTCGTGCGTTGCTTTTGAGGTGCGATTCGATTCCACTCTACTCGGCTCGACGGAGAAGTCGCAAACGCAGACGCAGAGGCTGATTGGCATTTGTTGGAAGTCGGGGAGGCGAATTATGAGCGTAAATTCAGATTTGAGAAGCAGCCCAACCACTCCACGCAATGATCGATAGTCGGTGGAGGCAGATTCCGCACGCAGCAGCGATCAACCATCAACCATCGCCATCCTTATCATGGCATGCATGCAGAGGGAGGCAGGCAGGCAGGCAGGCAGAGAAGCAATACCAAATGAGCATGAATTCACTCATTTATACCTGCGAAATTCCAATCGATGGTTACGGTTGGGTATTGTATTGTGGTTTGGTGCTCGGCCACTCGGTGTCGGCGTCGGCGTCGGAGTCGGAGTCGGAGTCGGCTCAGCCAACAGCATCAGACTGAGGGCGTGGGCGACGTGATTCGTTCGCAATTCCTTGGCATGGCATGTCAGGGAGGGAGTGAGTGAGTGTGCATGCGTACGCGTGCATTCTCGCTCCACCACCTGTCGTGCCAATAGAGCGGCGCTGCGATTTCTCTATTCTTTCCCTCCAATAGCGTTGCTTCTCCGCCTTCCCCGTCACCGCCGCATCATGCTCCATCATCGAGACTTGCAGCAGGCATTGATAATCATAATAATGCATGGTTAGTAATAATCATCATTGATTAGTAGGGGACCGGCAGGCAGGGAAGCAGACAGGCAGCCCTGTTCCTTTGCTGCCTCAGAGGCAGTTGCAGCGGTCTCGGTAATTTGGAGTGGAAACATGAAAGGGAGCAGTAAGCCAGTAAGAGAGATTCAGATTCAGAAAGTGTTGCTGCTGCTGCTTTTGCTTGGTGGGGTCTCATGTCTGTTAGAGGAAGAGCAACGCAGAGGCGCAGGGGGCCATCAAAGTCATGATTGAAGGCTGCCATGGCAAAAGGCTCTCAAATCTCAATCAATCGATGTTTCCTCCCCTACTCGTGTGGGCGTAATTATCAGAATGTCCCTTACGCAGACCTAATTCGGATGCAGACCGCAGTTCTTGTTTGTAGTGCCGGCATGGGATGAGATGAAGTGAATGGAATGGGTGGCTAGATAACGGGCATGGGCGCTGGAGGCTGTCTTTGGATGGATCATGGATGGGCTTGGAGCAGCCCTGGCTGTGCCTTCTGAGCGCCATGACTGCTATGCCCTTGCCTTTGCCTCTTAATCTATCTTATGATTCGGATTCGTGAAGCATGGCTTTAGCTTTCTGTTTTTGTGTCGCTGCTGCTGCTGCTGCCTTCTCCGAGTGCGCGTGACGGATGAGTGGATTACCCGGCGCAGTGAGTGGAGTGGAGTGGCATAAGCAACAACAACAAACATCCATTCCATTTCCATTTCCATGATACTTACATGCAGTACATGGTAGTAGTAGTGCATTGCAGCATCCATCTATGATCCATGATCCATCACTGTGGGCGGCGTGCGTGAGTGAGTGATGAGTGAATATGCTTTCGACTTGCAAATATTTATTTTGCTTATTCGAATTCCCCATCATTTCATGATGAGCTTCCAGCTCATCCTCAATCCTTCGCATCGAATCGAATCAACGCATCTCGGCCCCCGATGGCCATAATTCCTCCAAAAATTCCTCGTGCAGAAACAACTTCACCGTTTCTCAAACTGGTGATGATGATGATACGGGCCGGGGCCGGGGCCGTGACCATCCACCTTTTTGTAAGCTGAATCTTGCAATTGAATAGCATGCCATGCCATGCCATTGCGCTGCTCGATTTTCGGTCGCCCACTCAAGCCCACGCCGCCCCTCGGGCAGACGCGAGGAGGACGAGGAGTAGGAGAAAGGTAAGCTTCGAACGCGGACGCGCAGATGCAGAGGGACCCATATCTATAGCTCTATGTCTGGCCCATGGCTTTCGGCCTTCTATAAAAACCCGTTTTACCCGCTGCTCTAACAGTCTCATATCGCTTTTCAGCGCTTCTCTGCTCTCTCAAAATTTTCTTCTGTGCTTTCTTGCTCGCTGCTCGTGAACTAGCACAACGCAGCAACAGCAGGCAACAGTGAGCAATGAGGTAGGAGCAACTCTGCCTTTGCCTTGTCCCTCCAGTCCCAGGAATCATACTGTTTGTTGCGTCTGTCTCCGATTGAGTTCATTCTTCATCATTTGCTCGGTTGCCTTGTCTTTGCCGTCCCTCCCTACTTCTTGCTCTGGTCCACATCCTATCCATCAAATCATCGGCCTGCGCTGCAACAGTGCTATACCCTGCGAGAATCAAATCGCGCCAAATATGCTTTGCTGCGCGTATTATCGGTTAAGATAATTTGGCGGTCTCATCCATAGGCGATGCGTATGCTAATGTCGTGATTCGAATGTACAGGAAAAGGCGAGGGAGCGGCCATCATAATGAGATTTGAAGGCATGCGTCTTCTGCGTCTGCAACGATCCAGTGACGAGAGCCGGCAGTTCCCACGACGCAGCAATCTCATTCTCATTCTCGCCTCGCGGCAGTATCGCCAAGGTTAGTTACCATTGCCACCTTGCTTGCTAGCAATGGCTGCTCTGATTGCTATTATTATTTATAATATTATCATGATAATACAAGAAGGAAAAAGGCCTTATCGGCTTCACGCTTAACCGTTCCACAATGCTCTGTCGGGTTCGGCTGTCGGTTTTAACGTGGTTGGTTGGTGGGTATGGTGCGCGTGCAGGGCAGCATTAGCAGGGGCACCACTCCGCAGCAGCAGCAGCACCAGCAGCAACACAGACGCGCACCCCTGCCTGAGAAGTGAGACCAGTGCTGCGCTCCCGATATTTCGCCATAAAGCCGCGTAGCACGGGCACAGGGGCTTCACGAGAATTCCAAGAGCGCCATTCATACACACATACGGGGGGCGTGCCAACCGTGAGCTGGGAATAATAATAATAAGACAATGTCGCTGCAGGGCTTCGAGGGCTTCGAGAAGCGACTGGAGATTGAATTCAGGGCTGTGGCTGTGGCGGCCGACGTGCCTGCTCAGGGTCTCCGTAGGCTCAGGCTGGAGCAGCTGGAGGAGATCCTGACGGCTGCGCAGTGCACTATTGTGTCGGCTCTCAGTACCGCCGAGTTCGACTCGTACGTGCTATCGGAGTCGTCGCTGTTCGTGTACCCCCTGCGCGTGGTGATCAAGACCTGCGGCACCACGCAGCTGTTGCGAGCGGTGCCCGTGCTGCTGCGACATGCAGCGCCGCTGGGTCTATGGCCGCGCCGCTGCAGGTACAGCCGTGGATCCTTCCTCTTCCCTGAGGCGCAGCCCTTTCCGCATCGCTCTTTCGACGAGGAGACACTCTATCTCGACCGCTTCTTTAAGCCACTCGCCTGCTCCCACTCCTGCGTACTATCGCCAGACTCGCCCACTACGCAGTGGCACCTCTACACAGCCTGCGACGACGACACCGCCTACAAGGACGACGCTGCCACGTACACGCTAGAGGTGTGCATGACCGAGCTGGACAGAGCCTGCGCCGCTAAATTCTTCAAGGACTTGTCGTCGTCGTCGTCGGCCGGCAACTCTACCTCCACTGCTGCCGATATGACTGCTGCCTCTGGCATCGACGCGCTGCTGCCGGGTTCCCAAATCTGCGACTTCGCGTTCGAACCGTGCGGCTACTCTATGAACGGCGTACAGGGCGCCGCCTACTCCACCATCCACGTCACCCCCGAGGAGGGTTACAGCTACGCCAGTTTCGAGGTCATGGGCTACGACCCTCGCCAGCTGGACCTGCCCGACCTGCTCAAGCGCGTGGCCTCCGTGTTCAAGCCGGCGTCTTTGTCGTTCGCTGTCCACACTAACGATCCTGCTCGCCCCGCCCATACCCATGCTCTCCACTCGTGGCTGCGGGCGGCCACGCTCGGTGGATACACATGCGTCGCTAGCAACCGTCAAGAACTGCCCACAGGCGCCACCGTCGCGTTCAACACCTTCGTCAAAGCCGCCAAGGCCGGCAGCAGTAGCAAGTTACCTGTAGGAATTGCCGCAGCAGCAACCGATGATGAAAATCCCCGCCTGAAAACTGGCTACCGCCTGTGCTGCGGCATGCACGCGGCATCCTCTAGATCATCGCTTCACACCGACGCCATCATCCCCTTCTCGTCCTGACATATTTTTGTACCCTCCTCCCCCTTATGCTCATTCATCGTCCCGGCGCCCTCTTCCTCTTGCAAGCTTAGATTCATGTTCCACTGTAGAGACAAACCAAGGAATTCTGTATCACGGACCCGAGAGATAGGTTTCCAATTTTTTAACTTTCCTTGTTTTTTTCTCTTTTCTTTTTTTGTTTTGGGGGTTTTCTATCTATCAAGATTTCTTCGGTGAATTATATGAGGTATTCGACCGACCGATTGTTTGAGCAAATGTAGAAGTTGTTTACGGTAAATCGGTCGCTGGAATTTCCATGGTTTGGAATGCCCGGATCATTGAAAGAATTCACAATCCCAGAAAAAGAATTTCATTTTCCTGATCACGAAAACATGTTTTCTGCAAAACATGTTTGAGTTGAAGTTCGACTCTCGATTTTGAGATCGGTGATGGGTGGGTAGGACCGCGGCGCATACGGAACACACATAATGGGACGGCTGTCGTGCACTAGCACTGTAGGTGCAGCTTATGTTTTGTGATTCTGCGGCCACTAGCCATATGCTGCTTGCTAGTGCCAACGTGCCACTAACGTTCGCGGCTATTGGTCGGACCGTCTGCATCGCACGAAAACGTGCAAGGTGTCGCCAGCGAAGACAAACCTTTTCGTTCTTTGGCAGACGTGGAAGCAAAAGATTTGCTCGTACAACGTACACATGTACCGGCTCCTGCATGCGCGGAGGCCGCAAGTATCCGCGTTTCAAAATCCCATTTGACCGTTTCCAATGTTAACATTATGCTTCTCCTTTGTTTGCTTTAATGCGATAAGCTCCACGTCTTCACCGACTAACCAAGAGCAAGAGCTCTTAGATGAAGAGTCAAGCTCAGCGCTCTGCACTTGGATGGATGAGTTTCTAAGTAAAGATAAAGTCCCGTGGGCGTGAATCGTGATTCATGCAATGCCATTGCCAGCGCTTTGTCTTTAGACATGAGGGTCCCGTCCCTGTTCCGTTCTTCCGCTTGGGTCATTTAAGACAACTAAAAGACATTCTGTTTCTTTTTGGATAACTAGTTTTGTTTAGTGAGATGGGTCATATTGTTAAATTACATTAAGCATGATGCGTCGGGGCGGCTCCTCTCGTATCAATCTATCGACTTCTGCAGCTCTGCTGCCTCCTACAGATTTTTTAACTCGCCATTGCCACTAAAGAAAGCTCCTCAAGTCGTATTTGGTGGAACAAAGTTGACCACTGCCGAATTTAAAACAATATCCTTGAACCGAGGATATGATATCAAACTACGCGTGTCATGGATCTTAATTGCGTTGCGTGCGTGCTTCCGTGTGACTTCTGAATTTTATTCTTATTCGCAAGCAAGCAACCATTGTTTGGAATCATGTTGTTGCTTTTGCAATAATTTTGTATTGTTTTTCTTCCGTTAATCGAATTTGGAGCTTTCCTGTTCCTTGACTTCTGCGGGAGCAAAGGTTGTTGGCTTGATGCAATCTTTTGGGTCCCTGTAATTGAAAGCTATACCGCAACTTGCGTACTCTTGGTGCATCTGACCGTCACTGTTATACGATATGGCAATCTAAATTAGCTATTACTTAGGTAAAAGTACCCGGTGTATTTTGGAAACCGAGATTTTAAATTAATTATATTATTCATTGTGTTTGGAATCCATGACATTTGCATAATTTAAATGGTTGTTAATGAGGCCTCCATCATTTTAATGGATCTACAAAAGCTAAGTTGAGGAGGCATCAATAAGAAAGTAACTTATTTATCTATCAAAGTAGCCAAGCAAGATTGTGGTTATGCTATTTTAGAATTAAAATAAGGAAATGGGTCAACATAAATGTTTTAAAAACCAGCTGCCAATGTGCATTTTGGTGGCTGGATTTGAATTCGGGTTGACGTAAGTTGTTTAAAGAGATTTTTCCAACTAATAGCTATGATCTTGATTTTTTCCCATTCTATAAACCTTCCAACTTGGTGTACGGACACCTCTTCTGATCCCCTTGTTCTTTCCTACGTGTATGTTTTGTAGGTTTTAGGCTCTGTGGAGACATCTTGGAGGTTAAGGAGACATCTTGTTTGGGAGTTGAGACTTCATAGGAGATGTCTCTTCTAAGAGTTGAGTCTTTGTAGGAGATTGACAGGAGATGTCTTCCAAACATAGGAGACATCTCATGTGAAGGTCTTTGCCAAGAGAAAACATCTCACCCACAAAAAAGATGTCTCACACACTTAGGAGACGTCTCTCTTGAAAATTGGTTTTTCATAGGAGATGATCTGAGGAGGCCAGAAACAACCTGTATGACTAGAGAAACTTTTGGAATTGATTGTTCCAAGTTGGGAAATAATTGGGAGATGGAGGAAAAAGATAGAAACACCATGGGAACTCCAAGTTGAGCTTGTGGAAGGTTTCCTTAGGTTTTTGTCTTTTTTTCTTAATAAATATGTTGGTATTTCATACTTGTACCATGGAGATACAAAGATGAGATGTCTTGGCGAGAGCTCTTGAGTTGATGAGAGCTTGGCAAGATTGTTAGAGCATATTAAGTAAGTGCATCGATGTTGTAGAACCAAGGTCAATTGATATGTGATGGCCTATGTATTCTAGTCTTGCTTATGTATTGAATTCTTAGTTCCAATTGTGTTTTGCATTGAGAACAACTATTGTATGGTTGTAGAGTTTCATGCTCTACATTATCATTGAGTGATTAGAGAGGTTTGGATGTTTTATGGGTTGTGAAACTATGTTGTAATCTTCTCTTTTGAATAATTGAAGATAGTTTTCTTGTTTTCTAGCAAATAAATTGTCTTTTTATAATATCTAGATTTAGTGTTGGAAGGTGATTTTAATATTGGAGAAAACTTATTTCCTAATAAAATAAACACTAGTCTAGATTCCATAAAAGGAGAGGACCTATTATTTATACAATCAAAATACTAATTCTAAAATGCCCTTTCTTGTTCTTAAGCAAAGTTGCAACAAATACCACTTAGAAACTTGGTAACTTGATTTATAACTTATTTCTTCCTTTTGGTGAGTTTTGAGGGTAAACATTTTAGTATCGTTTCATGTTCACTTTCAAAAGGTGTACTATATTTGAAAACTAAATTACTAATTGCCTCCATCTCATTCACTCATAGCACTCAAATCGCTAGATAAACCCAAGGTAAAGGGGAGGACAGACCACAAAGTACGTAATCTAGAGTACCGTTGTCCTTCATTGCAGTGCCACCGTAACATTGTATTAAAGAAAGATTGAGCAGGGCTTTTCCGTACCCATAAAGAAAGTTTAAGATATTGATGTGCGACTGTGCGAGCATGAAATTCCAAAACACACCATTGTTTTCCATAACTTTTCATTTTTTCAAAAGGAGCTGCACTTGTACGCATATCCACCGAATAAATAAAAAATCGTGGATGGAAGCTTTTCCAGCAAATTTTCTACTGATTGAATGCAGCCTAGAACGTTGACACCGTGGAACCATCAGAGAAAAAGAAAAAAACAGAAAAAAGATAAAAAGAGCCTATGCTTGCTGTCTTGCATCTATGTTAAACAGTAAGATTCGGCTGTTACATCTGTCCCCGTAATTCCCGTAACCTCCAGCAATCCGTACGCGTTCATGCGAACAACCAGTTTCACGTTTAAGTGATGGAACGAAAATTAACCAACGAAGTTTACGCAAAAATAATTTTAGAATGCTCGATTAAGCATACATGATTTAAACTCATATTCGTTAGACAACATTATGAAAACACAAGAAATCTGTTATCAATAATCGTTTCCGGTCTTCAAGACTAAGAGAGCATTGGATACCATCATTTGCAGGGAATCAAATGGTTCAGAATTATAAGAATTGATAAAACCGGACTAGGCATCAGGGTAAATCCTAAATGCAACCGTCACATACAGAAGGTGAAGTAGAAGATTATACGTGATGATAAAGCAAGGAGAGAATACGAAATGAAAGGAGGAGGAGTGGTGAAGAAGATAGTGCTGACAGTCGTGCTGCGACGGGCGAGGGGCAGCGTCGGAGAAACTTCGCCACACGAGGCGCTGGGCAGCGTCACGGAGGGCGAGAGCGCCGGAGGGCAACAGGCACATGAAGCGGGCGCCGCAACCGGCAGTGGCGGACTGCCAGAGTGGTGTGGAACCCTGGTCCTGGTGCAGAAGCAGGTTGCCGTGGGGCGTGAAGGTGAGTGTGCAGTTGCGGGAAGGGTCGGCCTGCACGCATGGCGTCGACCACCTCAAGTTGAGGGGCTTCGTGGCTGTACCTGTGCCCGGTTCTGGTTGTGGTTGCACTCGCACAGCCAGGTAGCAGACATCCACCACGCTCGACTGCAATGTATAGCGCACTCTTTCTAGGGTGAGGGTGAGCCTCTGCGTTCCGTCGCCCGACTCCAGGATGGTCCTGCCGAACGTGGCCGCCGGGACAGTGCAGTCCGTCAGCGGTGGCGCCGTCACGTCTACGTCGCCAACGGCTGCTACTATCACTGTCACCTCCTCCTCCTTCTCCTCCTTATGCTGCTGCGCCGCTGCCCACCATGCCAAGGCTGCCCATACCAGCACTTTGGCCGCTTCTTGTGCTCCCAATCTCATGGCCTCTCTCTTATGCCGACGATGGCATATGTGGTAAATGCTAAGCACAGCCTGCAACTCCCTCTTTCTAAACTGTTTCTATTAAAAAACCCGGATCGGAAAGGAGAGCACAAGCAGTTACGGAAACGGGGAAACTGTCGAAAGGACGATGACGTTTTCAACCATGTTTGTGAAAATGCTATGGTATTTGTCGAAAGTTCAAGCCCTTTGTAAATTTATTGTTTAGTATTGAAAAGTTATTAAGTTACATGGAAGAAGTTAATTATGGTAAGGAAATAATGAATGCTGTATAAGAAAATAGATGGTTGCATTAAGAAAAATGATGCCTTCAGTCATGAAATATTGTCATAAAGAATCTTTCTTTAAACAAAAGGCTCTTCCCAAAGAGTATAAAAGAAAAAGTCTTGGTTAAAATTTGGTTGAACACATTAGAAAAAAACATTTTTATTTACATTTGATTAGAGGGGGTTTGTTATCAAAAGTGTCTATTCTTAGTTGTTTCTATTCATTAAAGGAATCATATTGGTAGAGCAAAAATGAGCTCTCATATCTCTTTATTGAGATAGGTCTTTGGATTAATTTACCAAGAAAAGATTGTATTTGTACACTGTGTAAACAAAGTGTAGAGGATAGAAAAATATCCTTTTATTTTGCCCATTTTTGGCTCACATTTAAATGAATTATGATATTAATTGTAATTTGCTAATTATTTTCTTTCAAATTGACCCTATTTGCTTAGGGCATTACATCAATAATGTTTTCAATTCTCTTCAAAAATGTGTTGAAGCTTTGTAACCATCCAACAAATCCTTTGTGATTTCCTAAACATCATAAAAATTTCTAGTTTCATGTTTCCATCATGTATAACTTTGTTAAAAGAGAAAATGATGTTTTCAAAATTTATACAATGTATATTTTTGTTGTCCTCTTAACGTCAGGTTGGCATTCGACTATAAAACCTTGCCAAATCTTATGGATGAGTTTCTTTTTCAAATTTTGTAGATGTTAAGGAATTTGCTAAATGCAATACATAGCAATAATGTGATTGAAGATGATTTGAAGAAATTGCAAATAAACAAAGATATCGCTTTTCATAGAGGCAAATGGCAAAAAAGAACTCATGTAGCCAACCCCATTTTGTTGGGATAAGGCCAAGATGATGATGATGATGATATTTCCATTATCCTTTATATCCAAAGGATACATGCGTTCTTGATTTGGTAACTTCAAGTTATAGGTTTAGTTTTGGTGGATAATACTGAGTCAAATAATATCAATGTATATTTTGGGAGTTAATACTATTAAAAAAAATGTTTTGGGTTCTTTTTAGTTCCCTCCCCTAAGGGTATACTGTCTTAATAAAATTTTGGTTTCAACTTTCATTAAGCAAATGATGAGGAAGTTACACAAGAATGTCTTATAAAAATATTGTGTTGCTCTCTCAATATGTTTTAGTAAACAATGAGGTGTTAGCCTAGTAGTACATGTCTTGGCCTAGTAGCAGGTCATAGGTTTGATTCTACTATATAGCTTCAAGTTATAAACTTCTATAAATCTTGGGGTGTACCTATGTTTCAATTATTTCAAGTTCTAACACCCCCTTCAATATGTATTAGTAGTCAATTTAGGGTGTTTAGGGAGAGGGGAGTGCATGTTCCAACATAATCCTCCCCCACCCCACTCCCTCAAATAGTGATTTGACATAATTCTATGATTAATAAGATTTGTAAATCAATGATTCCTGCTTGGAAAGTGATTTACCAAAGCAACAAGACCTTGTTTATTTGACATAATTCTATGATTAATAAGATTTGTAAATCAATGATTCCTGCTTGGAAAGTGATTTACCAAAGCAACAAGACCTTGTTTATTTGACATAATTCTATGATTAATAAGATTTGTAAATCAATGATTCCTGCTTGGAAAGTGATTTACCAAAGCAACAAGACCTTGTTTATTTGACATAATTCTATGATTAATAAGATTTGTAAATCAATGATTCCTGCTTGGAAAGTGATTTACCAAAGCAACAAGACCTTGTTTATTTGACATAATTCTATGATTAATAAGATTTGTAAATCAATGATTCCTGCTTGGAAAGTGATTTACCAAAGCAACAAGACCTTGTTTATTTGACATAATTCTATGATTAATAAGATTTGTAAATCAATGATTCCTGCTTGGAAAGTGATTTACCAAAGCAACAAGACCTTGTTTATTTGACATAATTCTATGATTAATAAGATTTGTAAATCAATGATTCCTGCTTGGAAAGTGATTTACCAAAGCAACAAGACCTTGTTTATATTAACCAATTGTGAATAGTAGGATGGTTGATACATTTAAGCCATCTTATGAAGCAGAATTTCTAAATTAATGTTTGGGTCTTATTAAAATCCAAATGTTAATGGTGAATGCAAGATAACATATAAATAAAAAAAAAAAAGGCAAAAGCTCATTGGATTTTGGTTGCCTTCTTGATAAAATGAAAGTATTCACATGTCAATGAATAATTAGGGTGTTTATTGTCACCACCATGGAGCTTAGTTTCCGTGTTAATTTATTATTATAAGTTAAAGTTTTTCAAAAAGAGAAGAACAATAACATTATAGCTACTATTCAAGTGAAATCGCTAAGTGGAAAATAGCAAAGGTACCAGTAATTGTTCATCTTGTTTAAAGTTTTGAAAGATGAATATTTCTCCTAGAATTTGAAATATGGTGAATTAAGAAGATACTTTGGAACAGGGAATGAGTAGTAATATGAGCAAAAAGAAAAAATTTGAGTGATACTGAATCTTCTAGAATGCCATTATCTGCACAAGAAGTTAATTATACGGTGTTTATTGTGTAAGTGTCAAAAATTTAATAGTAGGAGAGCAGGCTCAACAAAATTTTTCAGATTCACAAATATTTGGAAGAACCGTGAGAGCATCATCCAAGATTTCAAAACACACAACAAACAAAAGAAAACTAAGGCTATTATCAAAATCACAGGTATTGGTGGAATGTTGAAACCCTACGTTGCCAAATCGTTTAAAGAAACAATATCAAGATTAGAAAAATACGAAACCTTAAGGAATGTTTATTGTTTGGAAGAATTAACAGCACCCATTAGAAACAGAAACAACAAGAATAAATAGCAAATATTTAAGCATTGACAAAATTTTCAAGCCCAGATTTAGGGGCAGGACACTATGAACTCATAAACGAGCTACAATGCTAAGACACTGCTTATTTTAAGACAACGTTAGGATTAGTGGAAATGACATTCAAACCCTGCAAAAGAGATAGAGTTGAAAAACTCAGTCTCCAACAATGGAGAAAACAGGTAACTACTCTTAGCTGGATCAGGTCGGAACTTAGCCATGATGCTTATGGCTTTGGCTAAGCCATTACAAGTTACAGTGGTGGAATGGTAGAAAAAATGACATCAACGATGCAACAACAAAGGCAACGATGGCGCGATTGCCACTAAGTTGACATCGGTGCAACTGCAGGCTCCACCGACAAAGGGCTGGAAGACATCTGCTCTTGCTTGAATGAAATGGCATCAGAGTTAAAGCAGGGCACAGTAGATGGCAAGTTTTTCTCTCAACGCTGAAAGACAGAGATGTAATGCATGGTGTTGAAGCCACAAGAAATGAACAAACATTGTAATGTTTACATGGTCTACACAAATGTGTTGATGAAAGCTATAACAAAGCAATGAAGCCTTAAGGATGATTATATATATATATATATATATATATATAGTTGTTTAAAAAAAAGAAAGAGAAAGAGTTTATGAATGCTTAATAAATCTAGTATTATTTTTAATTCCCATAAGAAATTATGATTAATTATCCTTGATATTTGTAGGCTCTTGTGAGACACTTGCCAACTTTGGCATATATTTTTCAAAATTGTTGTAACTTCCTATGGTGATCTCCATGATATTTGTTACCAAGGAAACACTTGGCAACCATAGCTTAAATTTATAACAACTTCCTATGGAAGTTATAACTTCTAAAGTAGTTATAAGTTAATATCCCTAGATATTTGTAATACCCTTAACTTTTCATGATTCTTGTAACCACCCAAGGCCACTATAAAAAGGCTTCAAGGGTAGAATCGAAAAGGGGAGAAAAGATGAAGCAACTTTGAAGGAGACTAATGAGCGGTGAGGTACCCCTACACTCAATCATACGAATACGAGCATGTACAAGCAATCCAATCAAACTCCACAGATGGGCTAGTTGTGGCACCTAGATAGTTATACGTTGATCACAATCCATTGTCTTCCCACCTGGACTAGTATCTACTTTGTCACGTATGGTTTAGTCTAGGGTGAGGCATATGATATGGTTTCTATGACTATGCTACTCCTAAGGACAATGAGAAATAACTTGATTAAGTTAATAAGCAATAGGAAATAAAATCTAGGCTTGCCTAAGTGCGATGAGCATTCGTCCTTAATAATCTGTATGCATCTTGGACTTCGTGTACTACTTTTGGGATTACCAAGCACACATCACTTGAGACACTACTTGATACGCTACTGGGTTACCATGTAGTTACACTTAAATGTTTGTGATTAAGATGTACTCATTCTGTGTTAACAACAGAAATAATAACTGGCAATAACCAAGATATTAGCTAAGAAAATAATAATAAATAATTAACAATTAAAAACTAAGTGAATGCTGCAATGATGGAGTAATCTCGAACTTTATTGCCGATTGTGTGCGTGTCCAAGTACATCATACTCGAACAAAGGTTCTGTACAATTACAAACATCACATTGCGGGCATGCACTTGGGAAAAGAACTGAAAACTAACAAAAGGACTTTAGACTCCTAGTGACTAAAACAACTACTACCATCCCGTGCGCCTGAGTGCTATATTTATGGGATAACATAGGAATCACGATATTGTGTATACGATATCATATCTAGGCTACGATATTGCATAGCCAATATTGCGTACCTAATATCGGGGCCTAGCAAACTACGATTCATCATACCCCATGACTGAATAAAAACTCGTCCTTGAGTCAAAAAAAATGAGAAACAAGTCCATTGGATTACATAGTGGATAGGTATGGGATTATGGATTGACTATGGATTATTTCATGCTACAATGTGGGACTAGAAAAAACAAAGTTGGGACACCAACACAAAATACAAAATACAAAATTATTTGGAACTCATGTGGTTCCTGGTGGCGGTGGCTCCTACATGGGCCTCTTTCCTTTATCCTGTGCTCTAGGGTTCTGAAATGGATACCTTTGAAGGAGTGCTTGAAGTTTTTCCTTCTCTGTTCAAGGATCATGTGCTGTCCACACTAATGTTTCAATGTTTGATGGAGTCAGCACCTCCCATGGACATGGTAGTTGCGGAAACATCTGATTAGCTTTGACGTACCATGCCGCAAACAACCATTGTTCCTCCTCGGAGGCTCTAGCTTTGCCTCTGAGTTTCTGATAGTCCATAAGTCATCGAGCCAAGTCTGCTACAACATTCTTTTGGCCTTGGTGGCTAGCTTTTACCACCTTTAGTTCAAAGTTTGCTACCTCTAGTATTTGCAATGTCTTCTTATGTTCAACAAACTCTATCTCATATTTGGCATAGGTGGCAGCTACCTACTTCTCTAGCTCTGTTCTTGGGCACCCTACTATGAACATGACCAAGTTGGCATACTGTAGGTTTGCCAACTCCATGTATTTTGTGAGGTCCTAGATTTGCAGGTATTGGCTCTTTAATTCTACTTGGTGGGTAAAGGTGTAAGTGTCCAGTATGGCTCGCTAGTCAGTGTTTTGAGCATTGAAAGAGTTAATGTGGGTCTTAGCCATATGGATCTCTTTTTCAATGATCTCCTTATACATCCCCACCTGATCCTGAAAATGTTCCTTTAATTTTTCATGCTGCTTAGATTCATTTTTCCACACACTTATTTTAATGATCGTCTTTTGATAGATGGTGTGTACCTCCTCCGTTGAGAGGGTTCTGTGCTCTCTGGCTAAGGGACTTATGTCTTGGTTGACTTTTATTAGTTGTTCTCGCATTTGCTGAAAACTTGAGAACATTTTTTTGTTTTTCCACTATTGTCAACCAAATATTTTTGACAACAAGGAGTTTGTTTTCTTCTTGTAAGGCTTTGAGTGCTTTTGCATGAGCATGTGTCTCAACCTGTGCTTTTGAAACATCCCAATCAACCTTCTACTTTTTCATTACCACCCTTTTATTCTCCACTAGCAATTTATTGAGCTGCTTTGTCCTAAATGAGTCTAGCTGATTAGTTGGAACAAGTTGGAATGGATCCCACTGTTTAGCTTGTAGGGTAACAAACTTTTTTTGGAGTCTTCTCAACTCATCTTCTACATGTTTGGCCCTAACCTCAACCATGACTAGCTTTCCTTTGGTGGAAATAAGATCTGATTATGCTGTTGTAACATCTTGGGGGATGTCAAACAAGGACATCATCACTTATCTTATTTGCAACAAATGATCTAGAGCATCCTCATGTTCTGCAAGAGTCATTGAAGTACCGACAAGGAATTGAGCATCCCATGCTCTTGTGAAATATACTAGTGGCACAACAGGGATGTTAAATGACTCTTTGATGTGATCTACAACCACTTTTTCTACTTCGGTTGCATCTTGGTGTTTCATGACCACCACTATGGCACCTTCACTAGTTTCCAATTGTACTTGGAATGATGCAACATTCCTAGAAATCTATTGTGACTAATGCGACTCCTCTCCTCCTATTTGTATTGAGACCTCGCCCCTTGCAAGATTGATTGAAATGATGGGTTGTATGACATCATTGATCACCTTGAAGAGATTGGCCTCATCTCAACTTCTCCAACTAACCGTTTTTGTAATGGCCCTGAGATGGCTCATCGACAGTCCGTAATCTTATGGTGGCTAGTCTTGTTGCTAGTTGAGCCTTATGTCTAGAAGTTGGCTAGGCCTTGTTGTTTGAGGTGCAATGGGCCCAATGCTCTATTCTTGTTCAGGCTCCAGTGTCTCACCAACATCTTATCTTGGTGTTAGTGGCTTCAGTAGTTCGGCATATGAAGCATTTTGAGCTTTTCTAAGGGTGTCATTAGTGTACCCTAGAATTCTACCATGTCGGCACAACTTCCTAATTAGACATAGAAAAGACAATGCAAAATTTCCTGTCTTGCATTCTTCAAACTACCTCAATATTCTTGTTAAATACAAATAGGGAAAATTAACATCAACCTTGCCCATCAATATTGCACTTCCTTTGGCTGCATAGGTAGAGATCCTATTTAACCCTTTCATTGGGAAAATGTGATAGGTGTTAATTTTGAAATAAATTCTCTCTTCAAGAGTGAGTTCTCCATATGTTTTATCTTCTTTGCTATATGCCCTTTTTAGCCATACTTTTCTTACATATGCATTAGAGCAAGTGGATAGATGAGCAACTTTGGGCCCTGTATTCAGAAGATTCAGAACTTATACAATGGCTTTTGTGGAGAAATCAACTAAAATTCCACTAATGTTGGCGGTGGTGCCTTCCTTTTTATTATGCCAAAATTGATAAGTTTTCCCCAAATACCATTCTCCACTTTCCAAGAGGATAGGCCATAGTGGAGATCACTTGAGTTGAACCTTAACTAATTTAGGGGCGAATTCGATAAAAGGCCCAAAATTAAGTTCCATAATCACTACAACGAATGTGAATCTTTCTCGAATGGCTTGAATGCATTCCAAGGAAAATGTGAGATGTTGTCCTTGTTTGGGTGCCCTACCTTCTCCACCTTCTACTTGATTGGATTGTGAAATAACAAGTTTCTTGATGGATGCTAAATGATTGTGCCTCCTATTCTACATGTTTTATGGTAGGTCCTTGACCTCTGCCTCTCCTAGGCCATTTGGCTGTACCTTGAGAAGGTCCTTCCTATTGTCCTCGTTTAGGGGCCATTTGTAATGACACCAAGATTGATTGTTAGTAAGGTCATTTAACAAAGTTTAATTATCTCATACCTTACTCATTGCCTTTAATAAATGTTGAATTCTTGCCTAGTGTGATTTCAGAGTTGGAAATTTTTCAAGGAAATTCCCCTAAAATTTTTAATGTTGGGCCCGATTTGCTTAGGTGACTTCAACAATAATTTAAATGATTTGGGGGAGGGAAGAAAATTAGTTTGGCATGAGTTTTTAACATTTTCCAATAGTACTTACCCCTATGATATCCTTCGGGCGATAGCAAATTTTAAAAAAGTTATGCGCAAATTCTATCATACCCCTTCCCCACGATTGAGTTAAACACTTTGGGTTTAAGTAGGTTTGATTAGAAGGGAAATCAGAGTGTTAACAAGTGAGATATTGATGGTTGAAGGTTAGACTTTCAAAGCATTAAAAATCGTGGAAGAAAATTGCAACAACTCCCCTTGCATCAATAGTTGAAAATGACTTCTATGTGTGCCGGGAGGGGGGGGGGGGGGGGGGGGAATAGGGTACTTAGTAAAATTGATTAATTTTTAAGTTTTCATGGCCAAAAATGAAGGATTGGAGCTAGATTTGAAAGGTTTGGGGTAATGTCAAGTGGACATTAAGGCACCAAGAGTGTAATGAAGTGAAATTATACAATGAAGTTCTTTGAAAAGGATGAGGAAAAAGGACATGTGGTGGTCTTAAGGAATGTTTGGTTGAAATAATGAAAAAGGAATGAATAGATTCGACAATGTAGTACTCGAAGGGTATAGAATGATGTGGTGGCATGCAGTAGGTACAAATTACAAAATTCACACAAGTGGATCCTCCCCAAAGTCGGTTCCAACCTATAATGCCCTTACATAACCATACCTTAACATGTCCATAGGCACTAGAAGGGTTAAATGTAATCTGCACCTGTGCAACAAAACACACACATGTTAAATAACACAGCGATGAGGTATGAATTCTATGCTACACAAGACACAAGTTATAAATACTTGGACCATGAGATGAGACAAATCGTAGAAAGGATTGCAGAGATTGGGACATGAGGTACCTTGCCTTGGGAACAATGAATCCAAAGTGTTATGCATGATTAAAGTACCATTAGCCTTTTTCTCTAAGATCAGAACCAAGTCCATTCCTCTTATCAATGACATTGCATTTTTTCATCCTAATGAGAGATAACCATAAGAGCATCATGACAGCAAGGCATACGATTACTTGGCATTTTGTCCAAGGGAGGAGTGATTCAAATTTGTCTACAACATGTTTTTCTTAAGCTTTTCTTTTTTTCTTCTCTTCTTTATTATCTTTTTGGCGTTCTTCTTCTAGCTGCTTTTGCACTTTGTCTTTTCCAAAGGTGATTTGGAGAAGCCACCAACCTTCAGGCATGGGTGCATGTCTTTCCAATGAGATCCCCTAGAACAACATTGAGTTCCTTTGTTAAGTGCCTTTACCACAACTCTTACTCCCATTTTTTATTAGATCTACAAGGATCTTAGTACAACCAAGCTACATGATATCACATATAGATGTCACCAAAGAGAATCCACAAGTCCCCTTGATGTCACACCCTTGCCATTCCCTCTTAGTTAGTCACTATTCATTGTGGGCATAATGAGTACAAAGTTACTTTAAGTTCTGATGATAATGAGAATATCATCGTCCCCATAGTAAGAACCTCTTATTAATAGAATGGGTGATTAGATGTTTTGGGCTCACTGTCCAAATAATTAGTCACTTGTGACTTAATAACATAGAATGACACCTCAACCGATCAGTTACATGAGTATTTTATTCACAGATGAGATTACCCTAAAAAAGATGAAATGACAAATTGAAAAATGAAAAATTAAAAAACAAAAAATTGAAAACTAAAAAATTATAAGACCAAAGAAAAGGAAAAACATTTACTAATCCTATTGGTTAGGATAGGGGGTATCCCTCATGACTAAACCTATGATCTTGGCGAGAATTAATAAATGGAAAATTTGGATCCATGCATGTTGAAAATATTGGGGTTTAGTCATATCCAAACCACTAGGTGTCTTTTGGTGTGGTGGTAGAAATGTACCTAAATTGGGGTTCACACACTTGATTAAAGTAGTCATAGTGGGGCAGATTATAAGATGTGGTCATGTGATAAGGAGCTGATCCCCTATGGCACCTGAGACCATAAGACAGTATGCAAGGATCGATATGTCTCCCCACATTGTTATATTCATTGGATTGTGTGGTTGTTAGAGTATTAATTGGTGGCCTGGATAAGGTAACAAGAGGTGTTGAGTTTGAAGAGGAAGGTGCATCATAGTGTTGGGCTTGTGTTGAGTTGGAGGATGTAGTGGTTTTAGAATCGTGCTATCCCTTTCTATAGCCATGCCTAAAGAAAGGATGCTTCCAACGTTGTGGAGGACTTCCACTGGTGTTAATAGTAGCAGCACAAGTAATGTTCATTGGTTGGTGTTGTGGTGCAAATCCTTCTAGTACAACTAGTGGTGATGTAGAAGGAGGTGAAGGATGAGAATATTGAGAGTAAAGAGAAGTGTAAGGAACATGAGGTGGTGATCCCATAGGAGAGGACATAGGTTGATGATACTTGGGATACTAATAACGACAAGGTGAAGTAGAGGATGTTGATCTAGTTGGAGAAATAGGGTGTTGAACATAATAAGCATTTGGTTTTAGATGATATGAAGGGTGTGGCCAATTTGATGGTGGCCTCCCCCCATGCTTGGGGGTTTTGCCACAATGGTTGAACACAATGCTTTTGTACAAAATATGGATGTAACATTCTTCCCCAATGCTCATGTAGATGTGAAAAGATTGGGCATTGAACTTTGGGGTGATCATATAGGAAAACATCACATTGATCCTTATTTTCTTTAGTCCTTCTTTCTGATTGTCGAATGGTGTTTTGTCCTATTTCTAGGTTTGGTATCCTCTGTTTGTTTTGGTTGTTAGAGTTATCTTGCGTGGTTCTCCCTCTAATAATGTTTGCATATTCTCCAAATTTTTCATGTACCCACTCCGACATCTTATTGATTTTTGCCTCGATTTCATCTAATGATTTTAGTATTGGCAAAGATGAGGGTGGTTCCACCTCCTCGAGCTAAGTGGATTTCTCCTCTTCATGATTATGGACATTCGTTACTTTAAGAGTGTAGTCTTATTGAGATCTTTCAACATGCTCCCATTTGGCTATTTCTCCTTCATCTTTTGCTACTTGTTTAATAAGCTCTTGGAATTGGTGGGTTCATAGTTCATATAGTTGACCTAGGGCATACATCCCTAGGGTCTCCCTCATTTCATTACGGAGCCCATCCATGGTGTGACACATGAACCTTTTCTTGGAGAACCCATGGCTTGGGCATTTGTTTAGTAATGAATAATATCTTTCTAAGGCCATCTCCAAGGGTTCATGTTGCCTTTGTTTCTACTCTTGGATTTGTGTCCTCAAGGCTAATACTATTGCACAGGTTTGATATCTTTTATTGAAGAGTTTCACCATTGTAGGCCAACGGTGAATTGAATTTGGTTTTAAAGACCTATAGCATACTTTTTCTTAGCTAAAGAGTGTCATGGAAAAGAGCTTAAGTCTTTGCCACCCATTCTCAATGTTGTTCCATGCATAGGCATCATAGAAGGCTTGTAAATGATGTTGCAGATCTAAATCATAGCCTCTTGAGAACATAGGAAAGTTATTTAAATCAAGCCTAGGTAGATGACTTTCCTTGTGATGCTTGTGGGATATTTGAATGGCCTCTGTCATAGGCATTAGGCTTTTAGTGGCTAGCAAGGGTTCATCATTGCTAAATAGGTTGTGAGTTCATGAGTTGGGACAATGTTGCCTATGTTCATGTTGGCATTTTTGATTTTTTCTGTGGGTTCAATTTTCATTTCTACGCTGATCCCTTAAGGAATAGTCATCTTCATCATGCCCCAATGTTGAAAGAGCAGAGGAAGAGAGGGAATTGGAAGACTTGTCATGACTTTTGTAAGTCTCCCAATCATTCCCTAATGTACTCTTGCTAACCATTGAGAAAATCCTAGGCCTTACGGGCCCCCTCATTCTATGGGATGTCTCATATTCATTAGAGGTGTCTGAGTTGGATGACAAAAGTTCTTGAGTATCGTTGGGGTGTCCATGAACATATGAAACTCTGACATAAGATTGAGTACTCCAAACTTCTTCTTCATCATAAATTTCATTGTTTCTCCAATGAATTGCCTCACTAGGTGTTGCATTATCACTATCTTGTGAAAGAGACATCGTCGTAAGTTGTGTGTGACTTAATTAAATTTAATTTCTTTGTCTAAAAAATATATCGTTAATACCTTGTTATAGTGATCTTGTATGATATAACTAATCTAGGTAACTAACACCATCCTCGGCAATGGTGCTAATGATGAGCACTGAGGTACCCCTATGCTCAACCATACGAATACAAGTGTGTATGCGCGATTTGGTCAAACTTCGTAGATAGGCTAGTTGTGGCACCTAGACAATTATACATTGATTGCAGTCGACTATCTTCCCACTTAGACTAGTATTTACTTTTTCACATATGGTTTAGTCCAAGGTGAGGCGTATGATATGGTTTCTATGACTATGCTACTCCTAAGGACAATGAGAAATAACTTGATTAAGCTAATAAGTAATAGAAAATAAAATCTAAGCTAGCCTAAGTGCGATGAGCATCCATCCTTAATCATCCATACGCATCTTGGACTTCATGTACTACTTCTAGGATTACCAAGTGCACATCACTTGAGACATTACTTAATACGCTATTGGGTTACCACGTAGTTACACTTAAATGTTCATGATTAAGATGTACTCATTTCGCGTTAACAACAAAAATAATAGATGACAATAATTGAGATATTAACTAAGAAAAAAACAATAAATAATTAACAATTAAACAATTAAAAACTAAGTGAATGTTGCAATGATGGAGTAATCTCGATCTTTATTTTTGATTGTGTGCATGTCCAAGTACATCACATTCGCACAAAGGTTCCATATAATTATAAGCATCACATTGAGGGCATGCACTTGGGAAAAGAATTGAAAACTAACAAAAAGACTCTAGACTCCTAGTAACTAAAAAAACTACTACCATCCCATGCGCCTGAGTGCTATATTTATAGGCTAACACAAGAATCATGATATCGTGTATACGATATCATATCTAGGCTACAATATCACGTACTTGATTTCGAGGCCTAGAAAACCACGATTCATCAAAGACAATTAAAGATTATTTGAAAGATGGCTTGCTAAGACATCAATTTAGTTGCTTTATTTCAATCCTATTAGTTCATTTCTTCCCATTTTGTTTTAGTTTCTTACCTAATGGTTTAAATAGTATAGTACTTGGCATTTAATTTTGGGATTTATTTTTCCTAGGTTGCTTTTATAGCTCTATTTTGTGCAATATTAGACTCTTATTAAGATTTTTCATAGAAGAGCTTATGTTGTTGAAAAGCCTCAAAAGCAATTTAATAGCAATGTCTTAATGAAATTGCCTATTTTAAGCGTAGAGCATCTAGGAAAATCTTTGATATTTTGAGATGACTGAAGTAGCTTCATTGTTTTAAAGTGTATTGCCTTGGTATTTCAATCAAGAAATTGTCAAACATTTTTGAAAGTTGTATTGAATGAAATCTTTGACAACTATTAACTAGATAGAATAGAGACTCATACTTTGTCTTTTACACAACAATTTTTGGTAGTATAATAGAATTCTCTTTTTGAAATTGCGTGTTGAGCTTTGAAAGTTTGAACATCATAGTTATTGAATTAGGAATAACTTTATTGTGAAGTGTTTTCTAGTGTCAATTTATCTTGCTTAAATATTTGAGATTTCACACAAATCTATTTTCCTTTCTTTCTTCTTCTAAGTCCATTGAATCTTGCTCTATTTCTAGTTTTCTTTTGGAACTTTCTCTCTAGGAAAAATTAGGAGTAGATTGGTAGATTTGTGCTCAAATGTTTTTGAAAAATTTTATTTTTTACAAGTAGCATACTATAAGGACTATATAGACTAAGTGACTGAACAAAATAGGAATATTCAACAACTCATAGTATTTGACAAAGTTAACTGAATCTCTTTTATGATAGATGATTATAGTTTTGTACATAACCCAACCATTTCAATATTTGCAATAGTAAACACATACTCATGTCTAGTATGTTTCATAACTACTAAGATTATTTGGAGGTATTTGGGCCTTGGTGTTGCCAAAGACTAGCAAGCACCTATATCTTGTTTGAAGAACACCTTTGATTATGTGACCCCCTAGTTATGAGATTGCGAGGCCACCCCACATTGGTGGTCCAGTCCCAAATGCTCACCAACAAGAACATTTTTAGTAATTAGAGGTGTGGATTCACCTGGATGACCAACCTCACATTAGTTTTTGAGTAAGCATTGAATCTAAGAAACTACCAAGTCTGAATAATAATTCCCTATAGACCACTCCTCAAGTGATGACCTAACATGGCCTTTTCCATGTGATGAGTGATGAGTAGTTCATACACCTAACCATACAAATTACAAGCATTTATGTGTCACCTAATTGTAATTTGTGGATTGGACTAGTGGAGTGCTTATATTGTTAATCATGATCACGAGTCCCTCTCTTTCCAATTATACTCATGTGATGCTTAGTACATGTAGTTAATTATAACTTAGGTATATGATCTTAATCTTGATTCAACTATATTAAAATTGTCAAAATATTAAAATTACTAATCAATCTAATAATAAGAAAATGAGGCCTAACCAAGCTTAATTGATGAGTAGATATTCCCAACTTGTTGTACACATCCTAAACTTACGCTCATGTTGTTGGATTACTAAATGTTCCAATGTTGGGTGTACCAAGCAGTAAAACTATCGGGATTACTAAAGTTAACATATTTATGTTCAAAGTTGGTCTTACTTATTTCACATAAATAATGTACAATTAATCAAAAATTAGTAACTAAGTGTGTAGAAGATAAATGAATAAGGAAATTTAATTACACTTAAGAAAACATTAAAATATGTCATAGTGCTCCATTGAAGGTAAATCAATCTTAATCTTATTGTCATTCATGAAAATGTATCTAGATACATGATTGTTTGAATAAGATTCTATCAATTAATTTACATTCACTTTGAGGGCACTCGCTAATAGTTCTAACTCTATATAAGAAAATTGTAAGAAATTTGCTATACCAACTAACCAAACAATGTCATAAATGTAGTTGGTGACATATTTATATCGGCATTTATTAACATCATATCAATTCTAATGTGCCAATGTTAATGTGGTTGACTTTATGACTATTCATTATGCCTCCATGATTGACTAAAAAATCATACTTGAGTTAACAAAATTAGGGTGGAGTTGGCTTTCAAAATGTGGGAGAAGACTCAACTCACTAATTAATGTAAGTATCACATCACAAACTTTACTTAAGTGATTGATAAGATAATAAAAAATTTGAGACATTTTTCCTAATAATAATTATACAAAAAATTATAAAAATTCCTAAGCCAAATGCCTTAAGTGGTCCTTGGTGGTGGAGGCTCCTTCTACCTTGGTGGTTTTTGTAACTATTTTTTTGTTATGCACTTTAGCTTGAATGCTTTGATGAAGGATTGTATTTTCTCCTCCTTTGTCTTGGAATTATGTATGGTCCATGCAAGTTCACCTAGATTGGACATGGTTGATACTTTTCAAGAACAAGATAAAGTTGGGAATATTTCATGAGCATTGATGAACCAAGCTATAAAGTGTTTATATTTGATGTTATACACCTTCATTGTCTCTCTTAATTCTTGGTAATTTGTCATTCTTCTAGCGAAGTCCTTTGCTATATTTCTTTGATTTGTAAACTTAACCTTGAGGACTTCAAGCTTTGTGGTTGCAACTTGTAACTTTTGGAGTGCTTCATAGTGAGGCTTATGTTCATTCTCATACAGTAAGTATGAGGTGATCACTTATTTTTCTAACTTTGTTCTAGGTCTTTCAATAGTTAGAATCATTAGATTAGTGTAGTGCAAGTTAGCCAACTTCATATATTTGGTCATCTCTTCTATATACATCTCCTTCATCTTAATTGTTTCTTGATTATAGACATTGATACAATTAAAGATGGATTTCCTTGTGTCACTTGAAAATTTTTAGAGGGTGGAATTAAGCTTGGTCTTAGCTAATTAAATCTTCTCTTCATTAATTTTTTAAAAGGATCATCCTCTCCTTATAGTGATTTTTGATTTTCTCATGCTTGGTAACCTCATTATTCCATGCTACAATCTCAATGGCTACCTTTTGCATGATTTTCCTAGCTTCCTCCATGGAGAAGTTTCATTTTTAGTAGCTAATTTATGGACATCTACATTGATTATGGCTACCTAATCCTTGAGATGTTTTAGATAGTCTTTCATTTGATATGAATGGCCTAGCTCCCTTTAGTTTCTCCAATGCTTCCTTGTATTAGGTTGTATCCAAAATCCCTTAAAATTTTCCTTGTAGACATTTGAATGTTTGCCATTTTAGCGAAGTTTAGTAGTGATGTTGCAGAAATCTTTAGTACTTCTTCAATTCTATCTTCCATGAATTCTACAGTTGTCTTCTATTCTTTATGTGGCGTCACTACCACTATGGCTTCATTTTGCTCCTCTAACATGACTAAGAAAGTTGCAAGATTGTCTGATATCTTCGAATATTACTTGGTGGGAAAACTAACTATAACTCTTCCTATAGTAAGATTCACTTAGATAGTGGTATGACTTCTTCTAGCTTTAAATAGGTTAAAGAGATAATCATGCTATCAATTTATTATTTGGATCATTTCCTCACAATGGCTCATGGTAGGAAAATAATTTGTAAGGCATTGAATAGGTGCTTAATGGAATGATCTTGGTTCATTGGTTCTTACTCTAAAACTTGAGGTCTTTGCTGCTACTTTGGTGTTTCATGGTGAAGGTTTCACATCTTGCTAAAGCTTATGTGGTGGCTTGTCTTTCATCATCTTCTACAGTGATGCAATTATGGCACTATGAGGACATCATTGAAATAGCAAGTAAGCCCTTCTCTTTTGCAAAGTTTTCTAATAAGGCATGAAAAGGGAAGTGTCTTCCTAACCTTCTTGTTCTTCTTAAAGTATTTTTATATCTCTAGAAAATTGATCTAGAATAGGTTGATGAGGAATCTTCTACTAAGTGCTACTTATGCCCTCACAATGAAGCATGTGACTTTGCTTGGATTTACCATTGGATTGATGTTGTATGAGATAATCTTGAAGCTAATATTATTGGCTTGGATGAGTTCAATGAACTCCTTCTTGTTTGCTTCATAGCAAATTTGAATCTCCTATTTTATTTTGGCATCAAACTTGATGAACACCTTGATGAATTGTGTCCCTACATTAGGGATCCCCATGGCTTTAGTAATGGCATCAACATCCTAAGAGATCATTATGTTTTTTATCTTGATAGTAGCATCTACCTTGCGATTGTTCCAAAAGAGATAGGTTTTACACATGTAACACTCCTTATTAGTTGAGATTGTGGATCAAAGAAAAGACTCTTGCAACTACTCATAGATCTCTTAAGATGCAAACTCCAAGAAAAAATGAAAATTGGACTCATAATGAACAAAACTCTAGATTTTCTTTTTGCGAATCTTTTTTAGGCATGCTTTGATGAGGGTCACCTATAAATTACATCTTAATTTTAATACCTCATTTTGCATAGGCTAGTTAGTCTGTGTTGTAGGAATCTTCCTGATAGATTCCAATACTAGTTTCTCTCTCTTAGGTGTTATCACATGTGTCTTCTCTTGTTCTTGTGCTTGCTTACATCCATGTTCCCATTTTTCTCTTGGTCTCTTCTTCCTATGCTTGGATATATCACTTGCCTTCAAAACTCTCTTTAGTGCCATTTTTAATCACATTAATGATCAATTGTTATATTGTAAAATGTTTTTATAATAATTTTACCCTTAATCAACCTTAATGTTAGCATAATTTCAAAAAATGTTAGCATTAATACCTTTAGGTAATTGCAGTATGATGTCTCAAAGGCTCTAAGGTTGATAAAGCATATAAAATTTTAACTATTTTAGTCATTTTATCGTTAAATATTTTAGACATTTAAAAACTAGGATTTTTTAAAATTTTCAAATTGCAAATTAAGTGCTCCCACAATGTGGAGTTCAACATTTGAGTTCCTAGATTTTTTAAGCTAGTGAAATTAGAGGTCTAGATTGCTAAATATTGCATCTAAAAGGCTTTAGCTCAAAGAAATGGAAAAATTCCCTTTGCATGAAATAAAAATAACAAAAATTTTGACAATACTAAGTGCATTGTACAAGTTTTATGGATTGTGTTGATAGAGATACATTGATGTAGTTGGTAAGTAGAAAATGACATAAATAGGTTGTGTTTCTAGAATTAGATTGCTTGAAATTTCAAGAGCCATTGAAGAGACTACGAGACTAAATTTTGAAGTTTGGAAGATCTTGAATGATGATTTAACATGATTGAAAGCTCTTACATTGGTTAGGAATTAGTAATTTCAAAGGATTTTGATGAAAACATTTAATAAAACTAAGGAGAAATGGTTAGAATATGATGCATAATGATGATGATAACAATACTTGATATTTGGAAATTGTGGAGTAGGTCCATGGACATGATCACCAAAAGTTATATAGACAGGTCCTCCCCAGAGTAGGCTCTTGCCTATAATGCCCTTGTATAAGCATATCAGAAGGTGTGTATTGACACCTAGAAAATCAAATGTTGAACAAATTAATGCTCCAACCGCCATGCAACTAATGTCATTAGGATCTTGCATTATACCAAACAAAACCATTAAATTCATATTAGTACACAATAGTGAGATGTAGTGGAGCTAGAAGGGATTGTAGAGATCAAGTTGTGAGGTTCCTTACCATGGTTGAAATGGATTTTTTATGTAAAGCATGATTAAGATGATGAATGTACCTATCATCAAGATTCTAAATCAAGTTCCTAAATTGCCAGTGACATTGCATTGTGTCATCTTGACTCACCACTATGAGACTAACCATAATCACATGAAAAAACTATCTTTCAAAAAGGAAAATTTGGAAATATTCATTATATTTATGAAATAAATAAATAAATATTAGCATGTAATTTATGGACCTTGGACATTGGTTAGAGGGATGCCTTCAAGAATGGGTCACATGTCTTTCTAGTCATACAGTGAAACTAGTCTAAGATACCATGAGATTCTTATAGAAGTAGCGTACCTTTAGGCATAGGTCACACATCTTTCAAGTACCATAGTAAGGTAATAGATTATTATGAAAAGATATATTCCCAAATAATTAAAAAATAAATGATAGTATATCCAAGTGGAGCATTAGGACCTATAGAGGAGGTCCAAGAATCAACAAATCTTCTTAATGTCACATTCTTTTTCAACTCTCTTGGTCCTTTTCCCATTCTTCAAGGCATGATGATCATGTGTTAGTTTTAGTTTTTGCATGTGAAAAGAACCATATTACTACCATGATAAGGATCTCTTATTTATAGAAATAAAGGGATGGATGATGTAAGCTCATTGCTTTGCATAACTACTCCTTTAATGATTGGATACTGTTGGCACATTTGGCCATTCCATGGAGCAGTTGAAATATTTTATTCAAAATTGGAGGAATCTATGGTTGTAAATTTACAAGTAAATTACAGCTTTAGTGTTGAGGGTTGATGGATGTTTTTAGAAGATTGATTCACTGGTAAAGAATTTGATGTTGAAGCCTTTTGGGCACAAGATGAAAGTGCCAGATTATTCCTTTGTTAAAGATCATAGGATATTAAAATCAATAAGGATATGTTATTTACGTGGAAGGCACTAAGTTGGAGATCCCGGTTGTTACATTTGGTCGTATCCTTAAGATAACATTTGAAACTCTTGGCAAAATAGAAATTAAACAAAAATCAGCAACGCCTCGGTTGTTTTGAAAAATTATGCAGCAATATCAGTGAAGGGAAAGGAAGACTGCGGTATTACTGGGAAATACATGGCCACCGCAAAATCACGGCCAAGCCAACAAACACCGCTGCAGCCGTTGGTCTGCACCGCCACCATTGACGTTGCTTGAAATGCTGATTCAAAATAAGCGCAAAACGTTGGAGGCGATCCCAAGGTGCACCTAAACCCCACACAAACTGCTACGTGACATTCATCCTGGCGCATGAAACATATTTGCCATAAACACAGGATATGTACAAAAAAATCGGAACCCTCTCTACTCCATATACGAAGAAAGGAGTCATGTTTTGTTGGGGTCCCAATTTTATTTTGTGCAGGTTGTTGCGATTTCAGTGGTGCGGCTGTAACGATTCTGAAGGTTCCTACGGTTTCGGCAGATACAGATCCATAAAACATTAGCCCCTGGTTCTACAATCAAGGATGATGGCGGTGACGATTCAAGGAAGATTTTTAAACAAAAAACGCAGGAAGCCGTAAGCCAATTTGAGGGCAAAACGAAAATCTCTAGCAACCGAAACCCTCTGTTCAAAACAGTATGTTCAGCACATCGTTATCCAAAAAAGAAACCCTTCTCCTCCAATGATTGAACATCGCACCACACGACAACAAAGCCAGATGCAGTTGCATAGCCTTCTCCCATGGTGGTCGTCAGTTACGATTTTGCAGAGCCTTATTATGCGGTGGTAGTTCAAACATACGGTTTTGGTCGATATGGCACTTTGAATCTTGATTTGAACATGTGTCGGTTCTTACAGGTTTTATGCAGGGACAAGAGAAAGAAGAAAACGAACCAGCCGACTACACCGTTGTCCTGGAACTGTGATTGAGCATCTACGTGATTTACAGGGAAGACAAGAAGAATCGTTTAAAGTCATGACTCTGCCGCTTTCATCAAAATGTATACAAAATTATTTGATTACTTCTGCTCAAAGCATAGAATGGTTAAAATGTTTAACAAATTAACCAAATTAACCAACATATATATACATATATATATAGATAGATATATACCCATAGTGTCAAGTACCCATAGTGTGAAGCCTTGGTTTAAAAACTTGCCTTCAACTATCCTAAGTCATCAAATATTATTTTAAAACATATACGTTACTACCCACAAAAATATTTGCAATATTGATATTTTAAATATCACATTACATTTAATAGCATAAAATTCTCCTAATTTTATGTATAACTTCCTAACTCCCTAACTACATAACTTCCTCCTAACTTGTTGGACAAGTAATTTCCTAACTTGTTGGGCAAGTAATCTTCTAATTGGTTGGCCAAGTTACTTGGGAGAAAAGTTAGGTGAGATATTTTTGAATATGTAACTTCCCTACCTACCTTTGAACCCTATAAAAAGGCTTCAGGGGTCAAGGAAAAAGGAGGATGAGATTGGGACTTTTGGGTGGATCATACATCACACTTTTGAGAAGACACTGGGATCACACTTGGGCTCTCACTCGGAGACATACTTGAAGTCTTGAGAAGAGCTTTGTAAAGAAGAAATTGTGAACGATTGCTTGTGAGATGGCTTGCTAGAGTAAAGATTTTAGCCTCTTTGTCATGGTCTTATGAGTTATGCATTTCATTTTTTGTTTTGTTTAAATTGTTTAGCTAGTGGTTTAGATAGTATCATCCTTGGCAAGTAATTTTGGGATTTTTAGATTGCTCTTATTGTTCTTGTTGCCCGATAGAAATTTCTATTAAAATTTTGCCATAGAAGCGCTTGTGTTTAAAAGCCTTAAGAGCATTTTAGTAGTAAATTTTGTTATTGTGCAACGTGTGGGAACTGCTATTGGGATTGTTGTAAGAGAGCCTCTGTTTGTAGTCACGCCGTTGAACAATTCAGTAGTCGAGAGGGTTTAGAAAATCTTTGGTATTTTGATGGGACCAGAATAGCTTCTTTTTATCTTTAAAGTGAATTCTCGTGGTATTTCAATCAGAAATTGTCAAGTCTTTTAAAGGTTCTGTTTGAATGCAATCGTTGACATCTATTATCTAGTCAAAATGGAGTCTCGTACGTGGTAGTTTACGCAGCAATTTTTGGTAGCATAGTAGGATTGTCTTGAAGATATTGCTTGTTTGAGCCTTGGAAGTTTGAACAATTCGTAGATATTGAATTTGGGATAGCTTTATTGCGAAGTGTTTACTCGTGTCATTTTACCTTGTTTAAATATTTGAGGTCTACACAAATCTGCTTTCTTTTCTTTTCTACTTATTTCCATCGAATCTTGCTCTATTTCTAGTTTTCTTGTGGAACTATCTCTTTCTTTGGGGAAAATTAGGAGTAGATTGCGAAGTTGTGCTCAAATGTTTTTACAATATTTTATTTGTTACAAGTAGGTATTATAAGGATTGCGTAGACTAGGCAGTTGAACAAAATAGGAAATTTTCAACAACTCACAATGCTTGGCAAAGTTGGCTGAATCTCTTTAAAGTAAGTCATTTGTAGTTTACACACAACGCAATCGTTACATTTCTGACAACCGAACGCCGCAACAACACACACACATACTCACATTAACTACTGAGTTTATTTGGAGGTATCTGGGCCTTAGTGTTACCAGAGACTAGCAGGCACCTAAATCCTGTTCGAGGACACTCGTTGGCGGTCGCGTCCCAAACGGGCGCCAACAGATACTATAGAACATAATTCCAACAACAAAATTGGTTCTTGTGCATTAGTGAAAACTTTATTAATAAAAATAGGAAAGCCATTCATAACATAGAAAAAAGGACTTAATGAAAATTGTGTGTGTGTGTGTGTGTGTGTGTGTGTATGGAGAGAATATCAAGAAATAGAAAACATATGAAGAGGTAAAAAAAATGTAAGAAATAATAACATAAAAAAATTACAAATTGCACTTAGCTCAATTCAAAAGATCTCCCCCACAACTAACTTTCAAGGAGGAGATATAAAATATGAATTTCACAATGACAATGTTAGCAATATTCAAGGCATTAGTCCCACAAGGTTCATGGAATGGCTTTATGTGCTTTATGTTGACTAGGTAAGATTGAGATATGGTGTGGTTAACTTATGTTCTATCCTAGGCGTTAATGAGTTTTTTAAATGATAACCCTATGAAATAAGTGTCATTGTATAATATTACTATGCAAGGTATGTCAAACCTATTTACAACATGTTGCTTAAAGAATTTAGCAATATTTGCTATAGTGCAATATGTTATTGCAACTACTTTGATCCACTTTGTGGAACAATCCATGGCCACAATAATATATGATTTTCCTTTTAAAGAAGAGGGAATAGGATTCATAAAGTTAAATCCCCACAGATCAAAAGGATCTAGTGATTGGATTTACTATTGTAATCTCTTAAATCTTGTTGATATTCAATCATCATGTTGGCATCATTTGCAGGATTCTATAAAGTGATGCACATCATAGAAGAGAGTTGGCTAGAAATAACTAGCTATGAAGATCTTTACAACTATTCTCTTATCCATGTAGTGATCTCCACATGGTCATTGATGCACATCTTGAAGAATCCGTTCTCCTTTGGTACATACCAACGTACCAAACCTTCATTATAGATTTTATAGAGGCTTCCCTATATTTCCATGAAGTGTTTAACTTAGTGTAGAAATTTCTAGACATTGCATTTTTTCCATTCATTAGGAACCTTCTACTAATGAAAATGTGTGTGTTGATTTGCAAACTAAGAAGTAGTTGTTGGTGAAAAAACAAATGTAGCCTTTGTAAATAGGGGTTCATTAGGAAAGTAATTAAATAAAGGCTCTTCATTAGCCTTGTTGTCCCATCTTAGTCTTTATAAATGATCTATAAGAACATTTCAAACCCCTTTTTATTTATCAGTGTAATGTTGAATTTTTGGAAGATCACAAGCCACTGAATAATTCAAGGGCTTAATGTTGGCTTATTTATAAGGAACTATATTGCGCTATGAAAAATATGCACAAAAATAGAATATCCGAGCACATATTTCTTGAAATTTTTAAGAGCGTATACCATCATCATTAATTCCTTCTCTATTCTAGTGTAATTCAGCTATGTAATAGTGATGCTTCTTCTCATACAATGAATGTAATATGGACATTTTTTATCATTTATGTTTGTGAACACAACCTCTAATGCATAGATGGATGTATCAGTCATGATGTGAACTAGCTTGGACTAGTGAAGTGCTTTCAGAATTGGAGTTCTCACAAGATTTTGTATGAGAAGCCCAAATCTATTCACAATCCTCTATCCAATCAAAGGATTCATCCTTGTTTGCGAGCACTACTAATGGCTTTATGATCTTGGAAAAAGTCTCAATTAAGTGTTGATAGTATCATGTGTATATAAGAAATAACCTCACATCCCTCACTATTTGAGGTATTGCATAACTCCTTAGATGACTTTGATCTTTTTTGGATCAACATTAATGCATTTTTCTAAATGTCTCTACTCCAAAAATATGATCATAAGATGGCTCTTTTTTCAATTCAAAGTTAAGTTTGTTTTCACGTACTACTTTAGTACTTATTCTAACTAGTATAGTGCTTATTCAAATTCAAAGCTATAGGTGGAAAAGTTATCCATGAAGACTTCAACACGATCATTGATTACCTTCTATAAGATGCTTAGGATTAGATGTCGGTATGTAGCATGAGCTTTACATAAGATAAATGACATCTTTTTGTAGGCAAAAGTGTCATAGGAATTTGTGAATGTGATCTTGGCCTAGTTGTTTGGTATAATTTGGATTTTATTATATTTGATATGACCATTCAAAAAGTTATAAAAATGAAAAGTGGTCCTTAAAGGTTACCATGTTTAGTAGCTTGAAATCAATGCAAATCCTCCATTTACCTTCTTTCTTGGGCATAATCACAAGTGAGCTAATCCACTCACTATTATCCATAAAATAGATGAATCCAGATTTTAATAGTTTTTTAATTTCTTTCTTTACAACTTACTTTAGTTTAGGATTTAACCTATACTATTGTTGATGTTTGGGCTTGATGGAAAGATTACTATATATGTGATGTTGGCGTATGTGAGGATCAATTTTGGTGATACTATCTAAACCATTAGCTAAGAAACTAAGAGAAAATGGGAAGAAAAGAATTCACAAGATTTAAACAAAGTAGTTGAATTGATAAATTGGCAAGCCATCTTACAATCGTCAATATCTTTCATCTTGATCTCTCACTAATTCCCCCCTTTATTCTACCCTTGAAGCTCTTTTTATAGTAACTTTAGGGTAGTTATAATCATCATGAGAAGTTGATGTGAGTTATAAGCATTATGGGGTGATGAGAGGCAACGTACTCGTATGCCTAACCATTCGAATCACAAGCATTCATGTGCGATCTGGTCAAACTCCACAGACCTTAAGTTCCTAAGTATGTTGGTTCAAGGAAGTGAAATCTAATTGGGACGATCATTGTCTTCTTAGTTCCACTCGTGAGGTACAATTTTATGGTTAAGTGCAATGAAGGTATATGATTTTTATCATTTTATGTTTTATAAGATTAACTAAGGTAGAGTAATTTAATATCTATTTAATCTACTACCTAGCTAGCCTAATACAAGTACTTGTTCCCACTCTTTGAACATATCCTAAATGCATATAGTGTTGCTAGATTACCAAACATTAAGCATTTCTAGGTTACCAAGCACTACACGTATGCTGGAAGTGGTCATGCTTGTGTTCGTTAATAACTAGAAATTAATTTCTTAATTAAAGTGTGTTAAGGTAAAGTGCATGAATATTAAATGCATTAAAGGAAACATTAATATATTCTTAGTGCTGCAAGGATTATCAAAAGGACTCATCTTTATTTCCATCACACTACTATGCTCAAGTACATCAGTGCTCGAATAAAGATCCGTACACACTCAGACTCCTGCTGTAGGCTAAACTACAAGAACTTCATTACTCTATTAAAAAACTAATTGTCAAAATCGTGTGCCCAAGTGCTATATTTATAGGCTGACATATACCCCATGATATCAAATATTTGAAATCGCATCTTGGGATCCAATATCGAGTATCCAATATCGAGGCTTCGATATTGCATATCCAATATCAAAGCATATCAAAACATGATTCATCATACCCCCATGACTAAATGAAAATTCATCCTCGAGTGAACAAGAGGAGAAACAAGTTTCTAACAAAAATATTAGGTAGGTATGGGATTATTGACTAACATGAAAACTTGACTTAGATGAAATAGATAAATTCTAAGTTCCCGAGTGTACGAATTACAATCATTTACAAAATTGGATGTTCATGATAATAGAATTGAACACGCTGGAAAAAACTAACATCCAACTCCTCTGGAAGTTGAAAAGCAAGGGAGAAGATTCAATGAGAATGCAAGGTCCTTGTCACATGGTGTTGCTGCTTATCCTTGGATGAAGATAGTTTTGATTCTAGTTCATGCTTTCCACTGCAATCATAAGAAAATCATAGATTAGTGTGCAATGTGTAACATATAACTTTTAAGTATCTTGTTTCACTAATTGTTACACTTGGCTAGGTTTTGCTTATGGTGGATTGATTTTGTTAATAGTATTAGCGGGAAGGTTAAATGGATAACCAATCCATTAAATTCTGAAAAGTTCAAACATAATGAAATGCTTGAGGAGGGTTTAAGAATTTACAACTATAAAAAGAGGTTTTTACTAAAAAAAAGTTATGAAGATGTGCATAATTGAATGGCATTGATGAGGCATGCAAAAGGGTTTGATTGTGAGAGCGTTTAAGGGTAAATAACTTAATTAACCCAACCAAAAGATATGCAAGTGAATCCTCCCCAAAGCAGGCATACACATTTTATTACCCTTGCATAACTTCAAACTAAGAAGTCCATGGGCTCCATGGATGATTAATGATTATGGAAAGTTAAAGACAAAAACCCAGAGGAAACTACCTAAGAATATCAACATATCAAACCAAAACATCCAACAAGAACATGAAACTGGCAATGAGGTGAGACATGGAAAGCACAGATGGATGAGAGAGAGAGAAATGGAGTTCCTGATTAAGGTCACATGAAGTTCCTTGTGAATTTTGTGGTTAAATGATCTAATAAAATTCATCCTTAGTCCAAACCAAAACCATCCAAATTTAGTGGCATTGAATTATCATTCGAAGACTAGTCCATCCCCTAAGAGATAAGAGTGCTTCCACAGAACAACCATTGTTTCTTATTAGAGAAGAAAAGAGAAGTAGGGAGTGAGGAAGGGCCTTAGTTAGAGGGGACCTTCAACCATGGGTAACATGTCTTTCTAGTTCCATAACTAGTGCTTGTATACCTTTTATTGTGTCTAAGGGGTGTGCTTTGAATTTTCATTTTTTTTTCATTTCTTTTATGATGGGAACACCACCATGCAAAGACTTATTTAACTTCCTATTATTTGTTGACATAGAACAGTAAGAAATTCATGAAAACACACAAGCACCCAAATAGGTAGAAAGGCACAAAGAGTATCAAATCCTCTTGAAGTCACACACTATTTAAACCTTTGAATCCTTTCCAAATCTGGAAACTACCAAAGTCACAAGTTTGTTAAAGTTTTATTAATGAAAAAGAGACCTCACACTTCTAGAATAAGGAAAACCATAGAGTTTGTGGATGGGTGAATGTTATGGACTCACTGCCTATTTCATGAAAAAGAAACCATGTCCTAGTTATTAGTAATAAAATTCAAAGCTAGAATCTAGACACCAACAGTCAAATAACCAGATAGTACATGCCTACATCAATCAAACACACTATACCCAGTTAGTAATAAGGCATGTTATTATTAAAACATAATAAGAAAATCACATCTAAAATAAAGAAAAATATACAAGAAAGTGTAAAATATTTAAGAAAAATAAAATGTACTACCAATGTTGTAAAAAAAAAGCTTTGAAAAATTAATAACATAAAACAAAAAAATGTAAGATAAAGAATGTGTCAAACAAAAGTTGTAAAAGTAATAAGGTGTAAAACAAAAAAATGTAAAATAAAAAGATGAAAACTAAGGAGCCACTTATATGGTTAACATGGATGGCCATCTCCCCCATGACTAATTTGAAAGGAGGAGATCTAAAATATTGAGCATGGTTATCCATCCAATGAGGCATTTGTTGCATTAGCTTGCTTAGGCTCATGGAAAGGTTTGACTTGTTGTATGTTGACTAGTTGTTTCTTATCTAGGCTCTCAAGCCTATAGATCATCATGGCCTTAGAAGGAAAAGTTTCATAAATTATATAAGGTTCTTCCCACAATGTCTAGAACTTAGTTTGTTGAGGTACGTGTGTGGGGTTCCAATAGAGAACCTTATCTCTTGGTTGAAATTTGAATTTACTAAGTCTAAGGTCATGGCACTTTTTTTTGAATGCCTTATGCAACTTGTTAGATGCCAGGGCCACCAATCAATTTTTATTTAGCAAGTTGAGATTCATTAATCTTTCTTTATTTAGTAAGGTCACAAGTCATTCAAAGTGTATAGAGCTCAAATTGAATAGGAAGTATTGGTAATTTACCATACACTAACTCATAGGGGGAATAGCTTATAGGAAGTTTCCATATTGAGTTGTAGTCCTAAAGGGCATAGTTGAGTTTTGTGCTTCAATCTTTCCTATATTTGCTAAAAGTTCTTGTTAGAATCTTTGTGATTTCCCTATTGGTAACCTTAGCTTGACCATTGGCTTAGGGATGGTAGGGTGTTGTTAGTTTATGTTCAACCCCCAAGTGTTGCATAAGTTTTTGAAAGGTAGTGCCTATAAAGTGGGTTCCATTGTCAGAAATTAATACACATGGCACACCAAACTTTTTTATAATATTTTTTTGTACAAACTGAGTAGTAGAAGATGTACAATTAGTGACGACTGCTACTTCTACCCATTTCATACAATATTTAATAGAAACTATAATGTATGCCTTTCCATTTGACATCGGCATGATGGAACCTATGAAATCAATGTCCCAAATGTTAAAGGGTTCAAGTGGTTGGATCCACTATTGAGATCCCTCCATTCAAGGAGTCATTCCACCATCTCTTTGGTAGCATTCACAAGAGTGGACATATTGGTGAGTATCCCAAAATATTTTTGGCCAATAATACCTTACCATCAGGATTTTAATGGCTATGTGTCTCGTAGCATAGTGGCCCCCATAAGGACCTTCATGAGCATCTTGGAGAAGGCATAGTTGATTAGCATCAATGACACATCAATGAACTAGGCCATCGACACACACTTTGTAGAGGTGTTCATTGATCTCCATGAAGCATTTTACTTGGTGAAGAAACTATTGTTTATTTCAATGGTCCAACCCTTGTGGCATCTCTTGGGTGAGCAGATAGGTGAGAATGCCATTATACCATTTAGGCTCAGTGGGCAATTTCTTAGTTATAGCCCTAGCAAAGAGGAGTTCATTAGGAAATAGATCAGATAGTGGGATTTTGTTCTCTTTGTTGTTCCATTGCAACTGAGACAAGTGATCAATAACCACATTCTTAGTTCCCTTTCAATCAACCATCATAAGATTAAATTTTTGTAAGATCACTAGGCACCATATGACATGGGGGCTCATTGTTGACTTGTTTCTCAAGAAGCGGATGGTGCTACGATTCATGTGCATAAACATTTTGCATCCAAGCACATAATGCTTAAACTTCTCTAGAGAAAACACCACTACCATCAATTCTTTTTCTGTGGTGGTGTAGTTTAGTTGTGCACCCACAATGCTTCGGCTTATGTAGTGGATATAATATGGACATTTCTTGTTGTCTATCTCCATAAGCATAGCTCCAAAGGCATAATTTGATGCATTTGTCATAACATGAAATGGTCTTGACTAGTCTGGTGCTTATGGAATTGGAGTTTCTACAAGTTTCTCCTTTAGTTGCTGAAATGCTTTTTCACATTACATGGTCCAGAAAAATGGAAAATCTTTCGTGGTCAGCTTACCTAATGATTTTATGATCTTAGAGAAACTCTCTATGAATCATTAGTAGTAGCCAATGTGTCTAAGGAATGACTAAGCATATTTGACTATTTCTGGTTGGTAGGTTATTTCTTGGATGACTTGAATTTTGGCTTGTGAGATTTGGTGCCCCAACATAATGCCCTCTTAAACCATAAGATGACTCTTTTGCCAATTATGCTAAAGGTTTTTTTTAACACATCTCTTTATTACTTGTTCAAGGTGGTCTAGGGCTTGCTTAAATATAGCTCCATAGGTGGAGAAGTCATCCATGAAGACTTCCACACCACTACCAATACGCTATTGAAAAATGCTAGGGACTAGGCGTTGGAATGTAGCAGGGACATTGCATAGATCGAAAGGCATATGTGATATGCAGAAGTTCCCCAGGGACTCATGAATGTTGTCTTGGCTTAGTTCTTTGGCACAATCTAGATTTGGTTATAGCCACTATAACCATCTAGAAAACTGTAGTAACAATGCCTAGATATTATGTCTAACACCTGATCAACAAATGACAACAAAAAATTATCCTTGAATGTTGCGATATTCAATAGTTGAAAATCAATGCAGATCTGCCACTTGCCACCTTTCTTTGGCACAATAATGAGTGAACTAACCCACTCGTTATTCATAATGGGATAGACAAACCCTACCTTGAGGAGTTGTTCAATTTCCTCCTTGATGATTTATTTTAGTTTGAGGTTCAATTGCCTTTGTGGTTGCCTCTTTGGCTTCATGGTCAAATTGGTGTAGATATGATGCTGGCATATATGACGATCAATCCCTATGAGTTTAGGATATGACCAAGCAAAGGATACTGACCATTTTTCAACCACTTTTAATAGCATCTATTTTTTTTCTAGAGCAAGGTTTGCATTGATTATTAGTAACTTTTCACTTTTTAAGAACACATATTCCATGTCATCCAGTAGCATTTTTAATTCAAGGGGCTTTTGTTTGAAATTTTTAGGAATTTCCAACTCTCCCCAATAGGTAGCATCATTTGTATTATTGGAGAGTTGATGATGAACTTGCTTCAATTCATCCATGCCTACAACATATGTGCATGTCAGTCTTTGAGTAGGTTCCATGCAAAGTGTGCTAATTTTAGAATTAGTGGTTAGCCACTGGATGCCCTCTTGTTTGGAAGTTGTTGCATACAGACACCTTTGAATATTAGCTTCTAGTGCACATTACTTGCATGCAAAGATGAATGCTTGTTTCATTGATGATGAGACGTGATATCGCGGTCGTCACGATATCGCGTCGTCCCCTGCGATATCACGGTCGTCGTGATATCGCATTGTCCCCTGCGATATGGCGTATGTGATATCGTGGTCCACCGCCAAATCTATAAAGAAGATGCCATAATCCCCTCATTTCTCATCATAGGCTAGAAGTAGCCAAGCTCTGGCAGTTTGATCACTCTAGAGATAGAATATTTTCCATGTGCCCGCAGTAGGAGTCCCCAAGTGAACGGATCTTTATTCAAGCAGCTTTGTACTTGAACACAAGTTGTGTACAGAAATAAAGATGAGCTTTGTGGATAAACCTTGCAGTTCTTGGAATAGGTTTATTATTTGTTATTTCTTACCTGTTATTTATTACATGCATTAGCGCGGCATGAGTAAGACTTGGTTACGAGCATTGACGAATGTGTACGGCTAACCAAGGAATCGGCTACTCATTGCAATTAGATTCTCTCACCCTTATCTCCTAGAACGTGGGATGAGTACGACTTGATTACGAGCATCTAAGGATGTGTACGGCTAGTCAAGGAATCAGTTACTCATCACGCTTAGGCTAGTTAGATGCCTTAGTACGACCACTTCGAGCACGTGCGTTACGTGTGGTGATCCCAGTAATGATTAGCATTTGGTAGCCACAGTTGCATAGTTTAGGGTGTGTACGGTAAGTGGGAACGGATGCTGATGCTAGTTAATTTAGACTTAGGTCCTTAGTTAGAGTTAGTTAGTTTCTCAACCCTTCACCCTTTAGCATAGGAGAAAAACCATAAAAGACCAAAAAAATCATACACCTCAGACTTACTTAACTATACACCATGACAACAACAAGTAAGTTTGGGAAGACAACGAATGATTAACCCCAAGTGTTCCATGGGGAATTTAGGCATTTAGTCTGTGGAGTTCGACCGGATCGTGTGTACTACGCTTGTTTTGTATGATTGAGTGTAGGGGTACCTTGCCACTCATCATTGGCACCGTTGCCGGGGACTAAGTGTTTGTGCACCGAATAGAACATAAGGGATATCACTCACATCATTGTGAGCCTTAACGAACCTTCAGGTTAATGAAGAAATGTTTTTTATATAACGGTGAAATTAGCACACCGATAAAAATGCCTTCTTCTCATAAGAGTAACTCACCACCTAAGGACGACACACGAGACAGTCGGCAAGATAAAACACATAACCAAAATCAGCCAAGTCCTAAACAATATAAGATGACATATACTCATCCCCATGAGTATATTCCTAATTTTACTTTTGTTCTCCATCAGGACGAACAACTGTAGTGGAGAGACTTGCAAGGTAACATTGTGTTACCCCTAGATCAATCCCTCTCTCACATGCTTTTCTGTGCCTTGGCACAGATAGGCATGACTGAGCTATATGCTGAATACATTGCAGAGGATTTTGACATGAGGGATTATTATCTCGCAGATGCCCAATGTATGAGGGACTTAAGGTAGGAGAGTCAACATGCATTGTTGAAGGGCAAGGTTCCACAAGTCCTTAGTGAGATAGGAGATGAGGAACCCCTTATCACAGGTTCTTTAGCCAAGGATGTTCCCCCTCCTAGCGATGGTGAGGAGGTTGAGTATTAGAAGCTACGATCAATGATACATATCCCTTGTTCTGATGCCCGTGAACACTAGTTGTTCACGAAAGGAACAACCACTCATGCTAAGGATGGGCACTTAGATCGTCACCATGATCGAGGCCGTAGTAGCCGAAGAGAAGGCAAGAAACATCGTCATGGTGATGGTTCCCCTTCTTCTTCTCCTTCATCCCATCACTCATCCTCTCCTTCCACATCTGGACGCAACCACCAGGAACATAAAGGTGAGGATAAAAGTAAAAAGGATGAAAAACCTCAATGGGAAAGTTGAGAGAGAGGACAAGGGCAAGGACGTAGGAAGAGTAGGGAACAATGCAGACATCACAGGCGTCATGAAAGAGATGATCATGACGAGCCCCTACTCGCAACTTGAGGCATGCTTGACATAATGGAGGTAGTTAGGATTCCCAAAAGGCATTTAAAGGATAGCTGGATCAAGCGTTTAGACATGAATAATATCCCATGATTTGAAGGGGGATACAATGCTGATATGTAAAATCATTTACAGGCATTCCACAATGCCTGTGCCTTGTAGAATATAGAAAATGAGTGGCAAAAACTGAAGTTGTTCCCAAGGACACTCACCAAAGAAGTAGAGAGCTGGTACCGATCCTTAGAACCGAAGACCATCAGAAGGTGGAGTACGATGCTAGAATTGTTCAACAAGAAGTATCAAACGTACTCTAGAGTGTCCAATTTGCGTAAGTAGATCCAAGGCTGGAAGCAAGGTACACATGTACCCTTGGATGCTGCCATGGCCCGCTACTACACATTGTTACATCGTTGCCCAGGCCATGGTTACGCTCAGCGGGATCAACTTTGCCACATCGTGGATGGGCTAAGGAATGAAACTAGAAGAACCCTTGGGACTTATGCCCAAGGGAGACTCTCACAACTTAGAGTCCATGAAGTACATAGCCTGTTGGAGCAAGTAGCAAAAGAAGAGGGTGAGCTATGAAAAAGGGAAAGTGTGGAAGAGTATAATCGTGATCCCTCCCTTCGAAAGAAGGGAGTGAAATTTTGTGATGAAGAGGATGAGTCACCAATCGAAGAGTTGGTGAATCGAGAAAATTTGTCGATCCAAAAATTAACAACCAAGGTATCGACCAAAGTAGACCAAATATGGGATTCCTTAGACTCAAGAATTTAAACAGTATTGAAAATTGTAGAAGAGTCTAAGGTAGAACAAAGTAGTGACAAAGGTAAGAAAAAGTGGAGAGATTTAAGCCCTACACATAACAAGGGTAAGGGAAAAATCACTAACTCCGATGTGGTTGTGGATTCAGATTTAGACGATGATGGTGGATGTGAGATATGCCATTGTGACCATCCTAAGGGATGTTGCCCCATCATCTCACATCTAGAGGAGTCTGGGGTGTATGCGCTTAATCCAAGACTCAACCAACGGCAAACACCCCGCAGGTTACCTTATCCACAAGGTAACCCAAGGTAGTTCCACCAATCCTTAATGTATTATCCAAGTGGAACTCCACCACAGCCTATCGGATAGAATCAACAGTGGCAATACCCACAGTCATGGGGGATGCCACTGCCAACACAATAATGTCCTTACCGGCAACCTGACCCTTATGGATATTATGTGCAGTAGCCAATTTCTCCAAGTGACTCTATAAGTCACGCAACCCCCAACCGTCACTACCAAGTTTTGGAGTACTTTAGAAGGACTCCTTCTCCTTCGGGAGACATCTCACACTCGTTCCATCCTCCTAATCCATCCTCACCTCTTCCACCACAAGTAGTTCCCATAACACCTCCTGGTCCAACAATGCAAGGGGAACTTCCTCCTCAACCGCAGCAACGTCACGCTGCGAGAGCTGTAAATATCCAACCTACTACTGGTTCTGACAACTGTAAAAAGAGAAGACCTTACTTTAGAACCAAAAGCCCAAACAAACTCTCACAACAACAAATGGTTGAGGTCATGTACACTCCTCCACCATCTAACACTTTGGAGCACCCTTCAGTCCAACAGAGCGTAACGCATACGGTTATGTTAATGCATACCGTAACTGACTGGATCAAGGTGGGCCACCTTCTCAGGAAAGTAACTGACCTTGGGAATCCCTTAATCTATTTGCAGATCACCGAAAATAAACCACATAGGGCTCTTCTTGACTCAAGTTCTGGAGTCAACTTAATTTCACAAGAGATGTATCACGCCTGGAACCTGCCCCAACTGAAGAAGAGCAACATTCAACTAGAGCTGACAGACTAGTCCATCTCCATTTCCTTGGTATTGGTTGAGGACATCATCACCACTGTGTGTGGTTGGTCTTACCCAGCTGATTTCTTGGTGATTGAAGTTAACAACAACGAAAGGGACTTCCCAATTATAATGGGAAGGACATGGCTTAGTATAGTAGACGCATGTCTTAGGATCCATGATCTTTCCTTGGAAATTTCCAAGATCAAAATTTGTGGAAAGATCAAGAAGAGGAAAGTTCCATGCATCACATACAGTGATTCATCGAGTGATGACATGGAGGAAATGCCTCCATGTAATAGGTGTGCCCAAGAAACATTGAAACAAAGATGCCTGTATGTAGCAACCACACAAGAAGTAGTAGACACCTCGTGGTTGATGGCTACTCGAAGGAGTAGACAAATATGCATGGAATGAACTGAGGAAACCCATGCCAACAATGAAGGCATAGATACATTGGAATATGAGCGTCACCAACTTCCATCCCTCAATATAAGATCATCAATTGGGAGAAGTTGGGCACTTCTAAGAAATTCAAACAGACGCTCATTATTTCAGATCTCTGCCTTACAACTTAGTCATGGGGGGGATGGCCACCTATGCTAATCATATGGGGCCCTCAGTTCTTTTAAGTTTTTGTTTTACATGTTTTTGTTTTACAATGTTTTTGTTTTACACATTTTTGTTTTACAAATTTCTTTAACTTTTCTACTTTTTTTTTTTACAAATTTCTTTAACTTTTCTAGTTTTTGTTTTACAACATCGTTATAATTTTCCAATTTTTGTGTGTGTGTGTGATCCACCCTGTAAGTTTGTCCCATAATAAGCATTCTTCATGATGGTATGAACTATTTTCATATTGATTTACAATGTTTGGTTTTTACCTTTAAGTCACAATGTTAATACTAAGATATGTTTCTTTTGATATGGCAGGTAATGAGACCACTTCATCCATCCATCCATCAATTTCTATGGTTTTTCTCGGCTTGGAAATGTACAGTCCCCTCCTAATAAGAACTATTAACGAATCAGTGACTGGGCATTTCTCAAACTAAGGAAGGACTCACAGATTGAAAAGGGTGTGACTTCAAGGGAACTTGATGCTTTTGTGTTGGTCATTCTCTTGGGTGCTTGAATGTTTCTTCTTGAGTTTTCTTGCCATTCCGATGTTACCCAATTATTGGAAGCTGAGACAATAAAAATAAGAAGTCTTTGCATAGTGTGGTTCTCACGCATAAAAACACAAAACACAAAAAAAAAACTAAGTGAGAATTCAAAGGACACCACTTAGATGAATAAACTTGGGCTACAAGCACTGGTTATGGAACCAAAAATGTTCCCTCTAACTAAGGCCCTTCTCGCTTCCAATTTCTCCTTTGTTTTGTCAGAATGGTGGTGGCTCTTGGAGCATGCATTCTTGTTGCCCACGTGGATGGTTTAATCGAATGCGTTGATGCGAAGTCACTGGATGTGGTTGGTTTGAGGCTGGAGTTGGAATGAGATTTTCCAAGTCACTTTAATCATCAAACACACATGAGGCTGTACACCACCTTGTTCTTGGGATTCCATTTCATTCTCTTCTCTCCACCCTTCTCTTCATTGTTCACCTCATTTCCGGTTGTATCATTAGTGTATATATTTTGGTTGATGCATTGTTTTCTTTTCGGTAAATTCTTGTAGTTAAGACTTTAACTCTTGTTCCATATGACATTCCCAGGGCCTACGGACTCTTTGAATGTGGGTTTGTGAGGGCATTAAGGGCATGAGCCTGCTTTGGGGAGGACCCACTGGCATTCCTATTTGGAACCTTAGTTAAAGTCTTTCCCTTAACATTTTGCAATTAATTTTTTTTTTTTCATTTCCATCTTGAAATCCATTTCATCGATGCCATAGTTGTCCCTTTTTATCTATCTTTCTTATTCCTTTTCTTTCTCCATTCTAACGCTACCAGAGGTTCATGATTAGTCATGGGGATATGGGGCCTGATTTTTTCGATTCTCTCCTAGCCCCAAGAATTTTTGATTTTCTTTCTAACCCCTACACCTTCGGTAGTCATCCTTAATATATTCCCAGATCCATATCAGCCATACCACAACCTAGCCAATGGACTTACACCGAAGCAAGGTATCAATTACATGATGATTCAATTGCCCTTGCTAATATAAGATTGTGTTGTATGTGCAGATGGAGACCATGCAAACAATGGAAAGGATTTGGAGTAAACACTTGGAATGGAGCAGCGTTGAAGCAGCTATGCAAGGAGCAAGATCGATGGTGCGCTTATGGATGGACAACGAAGGTGCAATCTTGGTGTTGGCAGCAGCAAC
>MNCI01033529.1:58578-101041 GCA_015680685.1 Gnetum montanum | reverse complement strand
ACCTGAACGCAAGTTGTGTATGAAAATAAAGATGAGCTTTGTGGATAAACCTTGCAGTGCATGAAATAGGTTTATTATTTGTTATTTCTTACCTATTATTTATTACATTCATTAGTGCGGCATGAGTACGACTTGGTTACGAGCATTGACGAATGTGTACGGCTAACCAAAGAATCGGCTACTCATCACGATTAGATTCTCTTACCCTTGTCTCCTAGAGCGCGGGATGAGTACGACTTGATTACAAGCATCTACGGATGTGTACGACTAGTCAAGGAATTAGCTACTTATCACGCTTAGGCTAGTTAGGTGCCTCAGTACGACCACTTCGAGCATGTTCATTATGTGTTGTGATCCCAGTAACGATTAGCGTTTGGTAGCCATAGTTGCATAGTTCAGGGTGTGTACGGTAAGTGGGAACAGATGCTGATGCTAGTTAATTTAGACTTAGGTCCTTAGTTAGAGTTAGTTAGTTTCTCAACCCTTCACCCTTTAGCATAGGAGAAAAACCATAAAAGACCGAAAAAATCATATACCTCGGACTTACTTAACCATACACCGTGACAACAACAAGTAAGTTTGGAAAGACAACGAATGATTAACCCCAAGTGTTCCATGGGGAGTTTAGGCATTTAGTTTACGAAGTTTGACTAGATCACATGTGCTACGCTCATTTCATATGGTTGAGTGTAGGGGTACCTTGCCACTCATCAACTGACCAATGTTTCTGCACATAATTGCACCTTGTATTGCTGTACGTGATGCATGGAACTCACTTCTTTTTTACCTTCTTGAATGTGTTTTCTTTAGATATTTCCAAGGAAGATCTTTGATGGCCATTCTTACATCAATAGTGCTTAGCCATGCCCTTTCCATGATGATTAGAAAGTTCCCTTTGTAGTTCTTCACCTTGATCACTAGGAAATCGGTAAGATAAGACCACCCATAGACAGTGCTCACAATGTCTTCTACAAATCCCAATGAAATAATGATGGATTGGTTTGCTAATTATAAGTTGATATTACTCTTCTTGAGAGGAGGCAGGTTCCATGCAATATACATTTCATGAGAAAGGAAGTTGACACCAAAACCTAAATCAAGAAGAGCCATACACGGTTCATTCCTAGTAATTTGCAAATAAATATGAGGACTTCCAAGATCAACTAATTTTCTAGGAATATTTTCAGCATGGATCCAATCAGATACATCATGAGTAAGCATAATAGTATGGATCCTAGAAAAAATTTGATTTGAAGGGGACTTGAAGGAATTTGACACAGAGGGAGATGAAGGAGTAGGGTTTCCAACCTTAGGTGTATGTGAGGGCTTAGGTAGACTATTGGATTGGAAGAAATATCTTTTCTTAGATCAAGTGTCTAAACCACTTGGTTGATGATCCTATTGTAGATTAATAGCCCTGGTGGTGTTACATTATTGTGGGTGAGCTAGGAGTTCATCCTACATAAGATGGAGCAAGTGGTAGATGTGTAGAGGGAGGAAGAAGATGTCCAAGAACAGGAGGATGATAAGGGTAAAAGGTGGTATCTCTCCCTACACATGGAGAATAAGTTTGATAATAATTAGGAGGGCAACAATGAGATTGGAAAGTAGAAATGTGATTAGAAGAGTCACACAGAGACAATGGTTGCTGAACATAGTACCCATATGGATCAAGTTTTCTATAAGGGTATTGTTGCCGTAGTGGTGCTAATGCCCATGACTGTGATTGATGCCATTGTTGATACTGCTCATTTGGTTGCAATGGAGCTCCACTTAGATAATACTCTTGTGGCTAGTGGAACTGCTTAGAATTACCTTAAGGATAAGGCAATCTTTTGGGTGTTTTCCTTTGTGCTTGTAGTGACCAAAAACATTGATGGCTGGAACACTAAGGGGTTTGTAGGTGCATAGCTTGGACCCTACCTCCACGCAAGGGCCTTGCTAGAAAACATAGGTGGAGTGCCTTGGACCATCTTGTCTATCGAACAAGGACTTTGTTGGCCACGACTGGGGGTGGCGTGGTTAGCTAAAATGCAAGTGCTACTGTTGTGAAATAATGCTAAGCGTTCTAATGATGTGTTTGGTGGTACTGGGGCTGACTAAGCCTGAGTGTAGTGGGGTTTCCCAATTCAAGAATGGTGGTGTAAACATGCAAGAACCTATAAAGTAGTGAGGAGATGCAAATGCAATGCTAAAATATTAGAGCAAAGTGCATTAGGAATGCTTGAAAATGTGGAGGAGTTTGAGAGAGAGAGAATGGCACTGCTCTAAATGGGGAGTGTAGCAACTACAAAAGAGAGGTGAGAAGGTATGTGCTATACAGATAGGCATAATAGTAGTGTAGCCATAGTCTCTAGGGAATCTTGGGGTGAAGATCGACATCTACTGCGAAGTCTGTGCCTACTGGGTTGGCTATCATAGTGTCCTGCAGGTTGTGGTGTGCTATGGTGTTGAATGGGATGCAAAGGTGTTGCCAAGATGCTGATATGCTCTAGTGTGTAGGGTGCTCAAGGTGCCTCAAGTGCCAAGAGGTACTATGAAAATGTGAACTACTACTTAAATTTGCCAACCGAATGCTTTAAAATGCCCATTACTAAAATGAATTACCAACCCCTAGAGTGTGGAATGCAGAAGTATTTATAAGGTTAGGGTTAGCATAAAGTGTAGATTGAGCATCATGTGGAAAAGAAGCTAGTTGAGGCTATGTTGACCTGTGCTACACTCCTCCTGGAGTAAGAAGTGCTATGCTTTGGTATGCTCCACTGGATCCCAAGAGATTACCAAACTGTGACTATGTTGTTAAGACTACATGTGCTAGAGTAAAAAAGATTATAATGTACTTGCAAACAGTGCAATTAGGAGGCTATGCTTTGGGACTATGTTCTCCCCTATTTTGAGTGGAGTTGAGCATTGGTATAATTTTGGGACAAATAGGGGGGGGGGGGTGTGCAAAGAAGATGTAAGTTGTTGATCATGCTTGCTAGAGGAGTGCTAGAGTTGGAATGAAAGCCTATGCTAAGCTCTGAAAACTTTTGGAGGCAGTTCCATGTTGCTATGCTTGCTACGCTCTAGAGCGTAGCCCAATAGTAGGCAAATTTGGAAAAAAACTAAAATCCAGTGCTATTATGCTTATGAGCATAGCAGGAGGGGCATAGGGTATAACATGGACACTTAGAAAAATCTAGTAAAAATTGCAATTCTTGTTCTTGCTACACCAACTACGCTCTAGAGCATAGTAGGAGTGGTAGCCTCAGGAGTTAGAAAATCTACCAAAATTTTTCTTCCATTTTGAGCTAGCTTGACAACTTCTAGCTTGACATTCATGCAAACTAGCCATCGAAGTGCTGTTATGCTCAAGAGCATAGCAGGAGGAATGGGAGCATAACAGTACACTTGGAAAAATTTCTACGACTATTGTTGACACTTAGAGAATTTTTCCAATTTGGTTCTGTGCTGCATGCTATTTTTGGGGAGCGTAGCCCCAATAGTGGAAGCATCGGCCAAACACTTAAAAAATTTTCCTCATGTTGACTCTTAAAAAATTTTCCGTTGAAGTGTTGTTGCCTGAATTTGGTGGTGTTTCATTAGCCCCTCTTTATCAATGTTTAAAGGAGTGGCCCGAGAGACGTCAACAAAGAACCTAAAACACCACAGTAGACATAGCACCAACATTGCTCGTTGGTACTCTAATCGGAGGATGCTTTGCTAGGCTCAAGAGTACTAAAGCTAATTGCATGCTGCAAGCAATGGATGTAGGGAATTGGCTTGGTATAGTAAGGGAGGAATGAGATGCAAACAATGTATCATGTTGTAAGATGCAAAGTTAGCATTGTTGACTATGATCATGGCACCAAGGTGGCTTGTTGCCAAAATGATGACCTCTCGTTGGAGTGCTTGTGAGAGTATTCTCCCATGACACTAGAATAGCTTACCCCTAACATGTTGACCTCTCATTGGAGTGCTTATGAGAAGGCCGACGCGAATTCAAGGTTGGATCAGTTGCCAAATTGTAGCATTTGCTAAATTTTTCTTGGGGACATGTTTTACCCCCTCCCCTCACTTTCTTTTTTGCATTTTATGCTTTTTCTTTTTCTTTTTTCTTTTTTCTTTGTAAAATGATAACTGTAAGATGCTTATAATCGAGTGGACTGCATGCCACTCAACCGGCTTTACTTAAAGACAATCGCATTTCATCTATAGGATAGGTGTTTTCTCTTAGGGATGAGTTCTGTCACATCTATTGAGGCTTTGACCAGCCCACAAAGGCTCCCCATGGGACAAGTTATGTTACATCCATCATGGGTTCTGCGGTCGACTGAAAGAAGGGGGCCATGTGTATCGGACAAGCTAGCAGGGAAAGTAGGAAAAATGTAAGGTAAATGGATAAATGCAAGCAGGCTATGGTGGGGTAATAGGGATGTGCACTCTTAAGTAGCTTGGCAAGTCCAACCAAGCATGTCAAAGTAATGTGGTGCTTTACTGCTATGATGGAACATGTCTTTGAAAAACTACTTTTAAGGCTTCATTCTGCAAACATAATGTAGAGAAAATAAGAGAACAACCATACAATGTAAGATAAGAGCAAACTGCTGGTTGCGAAAGCGTTGCAAGTGCCACGAGTGCTAGACTAGTTGTAAGAGCTTACAATGCCAAAGCAAGAAGGCCAATGTAGGCACCAGAGCCAAAAGGTTGCAAAAGCTCTAGCAGCCACACTAGAAGTGAGCACCCCAAGGAGGCCAGTAAGGTGGCTAAGGGCAATGGCAATGTAGGTGCTCAAGACTCCACACTAAGGACAAGAGCTTGGAAATATGGCAAAATGGTAGGGAGCCAAGCTACTGGATGGGCTTCCAAGCCTGAGCAATGGTGAGGGTTGGAGAATGGAAGTGTTGTGGCTAGGGAACAATACTGTTGGGACTCCAATGCATGATGCTAACAATGAGAGCTCCAACCAATAATGATGATGATGGTAGCAGTAGCTCCAAAAGTTTAGCAAAATGCTCAAAGGCATCTTTGGAGGATAAGGAGAATACCAAGGGTGGTAACGTTGCAAATGTTCCAAAAGGTTTTTTCTTAATAATGTAAACTCCATTTTGAAAATCTACAATGCCCTACCTTACCTTGCCCATGAGGCGTGGGCAAATGACAAAGGATTGAAAGTATTCATTTTCGTTTGTCCACAAAATTGTGCTTGAAGAGCCATGTGTGTTGAATTATGAACCTAGTTTAAGGTTCTGGTAGATCACATGTTATGCTAGTTTAAGGTCCTTGTAGACTATGAACCTAGTTTAAGGTCCTAGCAGACCATGGTGCACTACTTTATAGTCTTAGCAAACTACTATGTGCTAGTTTAACATTAGAGTGAATGTTGGATGTTGTGCTAGTTTAATGTCATAATGCAAGTATGAGCTTAGCTAGTTTATAGTCATAGCAAACTATTTGTACCAATTTAATGTCATAGTAAATGAGTTTGCTGTGGATGCTGAAACACTGTGAGAATTGTGAGTCAGCCTCAGGTGAAGATTCACGATTCAGACAAAAGTACATGACAGAATTCCAGAAAGAAGAGTAAGGCAAGGCAAAGAGGCGCGCGGCATCAAGACTTTGGTTTCCTTTTGCAGATTTCCTATCTGACTATGTTTTCCGTCTTCACGCTATAATATGCAACATAGCGTAATGGTGCTTAGCGTAACATAGTCTGACATTAGAAGGTGGTTTACTTCAGCAGATTTGGCGAAGCCTAAGGCCTAAGCAGCGTAATATGCGATCTCTCGTGTATTCTACTAAGTCTTTTGTTCAAGAGTGGATTTACGCTATGTTACGCAAGGCAGCGTAACGAGCTTCAAAAACGTTAAAGAGAATCCAAAGGAAGCGCAACAGATCAAGTTATGCTCGTTACGCAACGTAGCGTACGTCAGCGTAATCCATCGCCAAGTTAATCATTGTTTACGCTTCACTACACTTGGCATCGTGAACCAGCGTAAAGCAGCTTGAGTTTATTACGTTTGTGCTTTATTACGCTCTCACACGCGACGCAATGCGTACGAGCGTAATGTAGCCCAAAATCAATCGAGACATGTCCGATCCACATTTGTCATCCATACACACAATACGCAGATGCGTGTATTGTGCGTAGTCATGAATTTCAACACAAGGACGGTCAAGTCAACGATCTTATGAAAGGTTTGAAACATGTGTAATCACAGCCAGGCCTTCTCCACATATTGTCAAACTTATAAATATCCCAGTTGGCGAAGAAAAACAGACAGGACGATGGAGATACAGAGAGAGACAGAGATAGAGAGTAGCATTTTCGGAAATCTTTTGGTAGCACTATCTTTGAGCAGAGGCAAGAAACATTTCACTTGAGCATTGGCAGCAGGAGTGATTGGCCCTTTGGCGAAGACACAACTTTCTCCATGGGTGATCATTGGTAGTTCCGAACAGAAACTACCCAAGGCAAAAGGAGCAGATCAGAGATTGAGAGATCATCTGGCACGGTTTGTGAGCTCTATTGATCAGAAGCAGTTGATAGATAGATGTCAGAACTTGACCTTCCTTGCATCCCATCTCTGGCCTATGAGGTAGACCGGACTCCATTCTGTACTTCTGCTTAGACAGTTTTCTTGTTATTTTGTGTTTGCTTCACACAAGGTAATCAGGGTCTCCCCAGTGTAACGCGGTATACAAAATATTCATTTTTTGGGTCAAAGCATAAATCTTGAAATCACGTGTTTCTCTCGTGTCTGATTTCTTTTACCGTGTTAACGTTATCATTATTACGATTCATCTACATTGTTTTTCTCTCATTTCGCGACTTGTCAAATCAAATCGTGTCACGAAAATATTCATAATCTCCATTGGTTTACTGATTTAGTAAGTCCTTGTCTGATCGACAAGACCGTTCAGGGCACTGCGGATTCGTTTTCCCCAGCACAGCCCTCGCACGGATCCGTGGTTAAGACTGTATACATGGATTTTGTTTGGTATTTCAGCTACCAACATTTTCCGTCGTTACAGTTTTCTGGCACTAGAAGGAGGGCGTAGGCTCCAATTCGTATTTTTTACGGGTAGCCCTGTTAGCGATCTATACCCATGTTGCCAAAAACGTGAACGTAATACCTCTAGGGAAGTTTACGAAACATCGTGTGGTGTAGATCGGTTACTTTAACGATTCCTTTGGAATCCTACCGGGTAGAAAGCCTAACCACGATCTTCTTTGTCTATCGTGTTGTCTTTTAGATCTAGTCATTTATTGGCGATTAATCTGCTTGATCAATGGATTCATCTTACACAACCACAACCGCCATGGTTGCCACTGATATGGGTGCCACATCTGTGAACCCTGTCGTTGTCACCAGACCAGCTTCTGGTGCAGTAGGAACTCAGGGACCATCGCGTTGATCATTGAGACTGCAGGGCAAAGACCCAGTATTCACTGTCGTGACCCCTAAGGAATACAATTTCATCTGCGTCAAGATCCAGGCGAAGCTTACCCTTAGCCGAGCCAAAATCGAGGCGAAGCGGAATTTCGAGATGATCCATCGAGGGGGTCAGGATTTCACCCCAACAGCCTATGACATTATCCCTTTAACAGACCATCACCAAGAAATTATAACACAGTTGGTCATGGCTAAGAGCTAGGCTACACGGGCTATGATGGAATGCCAAAATGGGGAGGAAGAGGATGACGAATTTGCAGCCCATTCTAAACATTCGTATCACACTCTTAGTCCCCATACTTACGTCAATCCATTATTCCCTCTCAACGAAGAAGCCACCCCGCTCAATCCAGCCATGACCACACAGACGCACATCCCTGTCATTCCGCAAGCCACTGCGCAGCCATCTGGGCTACAAGTGCAAATACCCCAAGATAACATGGGGGCAGCCTCGTCACCACGCGTGCTCAGCATTCCGTCGGTGGTTCCAGCATCCACCACACCCCATTTCATCCCACAGATCCAACCCCAAACCATATCCACAACTCGCCCGATGCAGAATTTATCGTTGCCACCCCCTCCAACCCAACAGATCACCACCGTCGTGCATCCATAGATACCTATCCAATAACCTGCCGTAAGTCAGTGGACCAACCCCGCGGCACAACACAACCAGTCTGCGGTATACGGTGTGCAATCCTTGGTGGCACTCGCAACATATATTCCACAGATGGTCCCACAATATCCCTATCCTTATCCCGTGCAGCCGGCGGTGGCTAATCCCTCTTCCCAAACTGGTGGATGGTGGTCTTCGCAGGCACCCCTGCCTGCAGGAATCCCTGCCCCACCATCTACCGACCAAACCATCCCACCATTCCCACTACTGGGCACAGCTTTCCCAGGGTAGCCCCCTGCTCCTCCTGCACAGACACCTCCATCAACAAGTCTGGAGCAAGATTTTTTACTTATTCAAACCCTCACTGAGGAAGTTAGGCGTCTTAAGGCTGCTAGCTCAGATACTGTATAGATCATGGACTTCTACCAAGATGATCCTATTAGTCCAACGGTCCCCATGCTATCGTTGCCACCAGGGATGTCCTTACCTCATTTTACCAAGTATAATGGGGAGGGAGATCCTAACGCTCACTTGGTCACCTTTAGATCCGAATCCTTGTTGCTACAACAGTGGCCTCACACGATTATTCGCTTCTTTGCTATGTCTCTGACAGGGAAAGCTCTAGATTGGTATTGAGCCCTCCCACACTCTTCCATTTCAACCTTGGAAAAGCTTCTGACACAATTCGTGACTCACTTTAAACACAACTTAAAGTTGGAAGTCACGTTAGATCAACTCATGGCAGTGAAACAAGACCCCCTCGAACCAGTCCAGAAGTTCATACGGCATTGGAATGCTACTTTGAATGAAATCCATGAGCCAATCGCGGAGCCACACTTACTGTCCATCTTCAAAGGAGCAGTCAATGACTTTATCAAATTAAAGCTGTATTATCTTTCCACTAACTCCTTACATCAGGCTTTTGCTCAAATTAGAAGCATCCAAGATGCTGCGGAGGCCAGTAAAGACCCGATGTATGTTGCCTACAAGAACGCTCACAACAAAGGCAAGGACAAAGGTAAAGCGACGACAACGATAGTAGCTGCGTTGGTTGAGGGCACAAAGAACAAGAACAAGAAGGCACCTACGGTGCCTCCTGAGACCATGACTAGTGCTGGTAGCACCAGCCAGGACACAGCTGCCCCTAAAGGGCCCCCCCAGCCAAAACCAAACTTTGAGCGTAAAGACCGCTCAAAGTATACAGCCCTACCTGTAAAAAATTCAGAATTGTTGAAACAATTGTTAGGGGCAGGATACATGCAACCCAAAAGGGTATCTGAAGAAGCTCTGAAGCATCACAGACGTCATTGTGAATTGCTGAAGAATCCTTCTTTAGCCATACCTAATGAACCACCAGTTCCGAAATCTTTCAGGCTGGACCGTTTCTGTGACTACCACCAGTTGTGTGGTCACGATACAGATTACTGCTGGGTGTTAAAGGACGACATTCAACACATGATCGACGAGGGTCATTTGAAACTAGACGGCAGTAGTCTGACGCGTCTGGAAAACCAGGCATTGCACGTGTATAAGGATCCGTTGAATGCAAACGACGCACCCTATATAATCAATGTGGTGAGTACGGACAGTGAGAGGAAGGTACCACCCAAACAACCTTTTATTTTGCGTGTACCTACCAGCTCACCAACGCGGGCAAACCTTTCATCGACAACTAGTGGTGTTTCAAGGCCACCTTTTATCATTCGTGCACCTTCTCAGAATGCCACTTAGCCACGTAGTAACAGCAAAGCCGTGGCCTCGTCCGCGTCCACGCATAGGGTGCCTTTCATTATCAGAGCGCCAAAACCACCGACTACTCCTCTCATGCAGGGGCAGGCCTTTAACCAAAACCGCCAACCACCACCTGAGAAACAAAAGGGAGAGGACACATCTGTTAACACTACAAAAGACCACTTTATGCTCGGCTTCCCCAAGCCTAGGCCCCTGGCCTCTGTGCCTTTGCCTGTACCTTAGAGGCAGGATAAAGGTGCAAAAATGCAACCACCTCCTTTTGGCGAGAAAAAGAATAACCCCCCGACTGACATCATTCGACCTCAGTAAATTCATCTCTTGGGACGAATGGAAGAAGACAAGGGGAGTAAACAACCTAGCTGAGAGAATAACCTCTTCGTTGCGTTTACGCAGGTCAAATGGGCTTTGAAATAGAAAAATACAACGCTGAGCCTCTATAACCTACTCATGACATCTTAAGAACACCGTGAGGCTATGGTCCGCATGCTGACATCCATACCTTTGGACGAAAGCTTACCAGCAAAAGAAGAAGCGATACACGCTGTCATGTTTCCTTCTGAAACTGAGCAACCTAAGCCTACCTCACTGACCTTTCATGACAAGTCCATCAAAGATGATCCTGAGAAAGGTCAAGTGATAACTGAACCCATGTTCATCACCATTCAGGTCGGTTAGTACCTAATCCGGAGGGTACACGTGGACGACGGCGTAGTTGCAAATGTCATTCCTTATCCCATCGTGGATAGGTTGGGTCTGGTCAACCAGATCATTCCCACAATGACAACATGCGTAAATTCATTCAATGGAGCAAGGGTTCAGGTCAAGGGGACGGTGCGTATCGAGTTTGTGGCAAGAGAGCAATTCCCAACGGATGCCACATTCCTAGTTGTCGAGGAGATGCCTGGGTTCAACTTGATCCTAGGGAGGTCCTGGTTAGCCTAGCTGAGGACAGTTTCATCACCGATACATCAGGAAATACACCTACCCTACGCAGGAGGGGAGGTCGTAATATGCGGTGATGAAATCACCCCCAGAACTGTCAACAACATTGAAGAATAACAGGGTTCGGAGATAGAAACATCGGATGATCAGACCCATCTCCAAATCTCTCAACAAACAGAAACCAACGATGACAGTCTAGCCTGCGCCAACCTGCCATTTCAGGAGGGTGGCGTAGAGGAGTTAGACTGTAAATCCCTCTGCCCTTACTTAACACTTAACGTAAAGGCCATTAAGAAACAATTGTGAATTAGTGGTTGAACTGAATGGCATTCACGCACATTATCATGTTTTTACCAATTATCGCTATTTACACTTAGCAGTCCATCTTCATCCAGTACATATTTATGCTATAGAAATTTTCAATGTTTACGCTTGCCATTCCTTACGCTATTACACTTCTTTTATGTACGCTGTTTATGCCTTTTGATCACTTTAGTCCAATTACGCAGAAAAAATACATTACCATCAATTACGCTCTCTATATTACGCAAAAAGGCCCGCAATGGCCTAAAACTAGTCAAGGCCCGCAATGGCCTAAAACTAGCCATGGCCCGCAAAGGCCTAAAACTAGTTTCCAGATTACGCAAATTCCCACCATGGCCCGCAATGGCCTAAAACTAGTGACGGCCCACTATGGCCTTAAATTAGCAATTCCATTCCATCGCAACATAACTTAGGCAAAACCATTAACAACTACGCTTACGCTTTGTAGATAAAAATGCAAAAGATAAAAATAAATAAATAACATTTAAAATAGTCACAAAATCTTATAGCTAGTCTTTTAGTCATTCACATAACCATTGTTGACTCTAATTAATAAAACCATACATAAACTACAATTACGCATCTCCTCTGATGCCACTGTCACCAGTATCTCTCAAGTCTGGCTCTAGTCCTAATAAATCGTCCTCTAGTGGGCCTTCTCTTCGGGGAAGTATTCCCTCATGAAGAATCTCCTCTTCATGAGGTCCTTGCTCTTGCACCGGCTCCACAGGAGGACGCTCTTCATCACTACGCCCCTCTTCTTGTATTTGCTCTTCAGCGGGCTCGCCATCTCTATCCTCTTTTGGTACCTAGATACAGAGAACATATTAGCAAGACAAAACTTGACAACGCAATCAGAAAATTTAGACTTAGTCATGATTAAACTTACTTGCGATGGCCCTGCTTCCGCAGCAAAGGGAAGCTTTTCCAAGCCGGCCCATAGATGCTCCATGATTTCATCCTCAGTCAGGTCAGACCACACTTCATGTCTCAAAGCAGCTCCAGGCTTCACCTTTCCTTTCTCCATGCTAGTTCAGTGAGGCGGGTCAGGGAAGAAAGTACGAACGGTAGTCTAGCCCCCAGGGAAAGTCACCTCCCTTTCCAGGGACGCACTTACAGTCACCTGCTCTTGAAACTTTTTGAAAGCTTCGGATGCCCCAATGATGTCCAGGAAGACTCGCAAGGATTGGGCTTTAACGACAGAATCACAATAATGTTGACGATAAGCGATACTTTCTCGCTTATACAAATGTTTGTCGTCCTTTTCCTTCTGCCTCCATTCTTGCACACTTGCACAGTAATCCCTCCAGTCTTGGCTTTTCTGAGCTAACAGCTCTATCTGCATCCGCTGCTCCACCAACGCCCGACTGGTTTGCACGCTGTTCTTGATGGCAGTCCAATAACGGGAGTAGTCAATAACAGTGGTGTGCTAGTCCTCGTCACCTGTTTCCCACGCCTGTAGGAACTCGCATCGCGATTTTAGGTCCTCGACCTCTTTTGTCAGAGACTCATTCTTCTTTTCTAACCTCTGCACCCTTTTCCAGAGGTTTTCATTTACACCCTTACTCTCCCATAAGGAGCGTGTCAAGCGTAACGCACATTTATGCATCTCTTCATAAATGTGGTGTGGCACGACTGCCCCATCAGATGGAGGCTCCACTATGTCCAAATCAAGGAGCTCCGTTGGGTCCCATCGAAGGCGAGCTCCTAACAACAAACATTATCAATGTATATGACACATTACCACTGTATAATAAAAAAAACCTATTATGGCTACAGCGTACCAGCTTCAGGATCGACGCGCTCAAGGCGCTCGATCATATTGTTGACAATGCCTTCCATGAAGGTGAACTTGTTAGGAAAGTGTCTTCACACTCTGCTCACAGTGGCGGATGTGGACGTATCCTCTTCTCCTGTAGCGTAGTCAAGTTAGAGACTCTAATTATTAACAAAACTCTTCAAACCTTCCAACACGCTCATTACCTCTACCAGTAGCAGTGGGGAGCTCCCCAACATCTTCTGCCTCCTTTCTCTCTGCACGCATAAGAGTATGTGCGTTGTCTGTCCCAACAGCTGGGGCCTCCTCACGCACAAGAATCTATGCATGGCTCACCTTAACAACTGGGGCCTCTTCTTCTAAAACTGGGGCCCCTTCCCCATGACTTAATATCATTGCCCCTATTTTAGGGATCAGCTACTCCGTAACTTTTTCTGGTCATATCATATAATACGCTTAAGACACTTCAAAATATCCTAAATAAACATTGTGTAATACAACTTTCAATACATTTCTTCCACGCTTACCAGGCAGAGGTTTACTCCGCCGAACTTTGACTTCCACGGTTCAACCTGTGCCACTCCCAGGCTCCGCAAAGGCCTCGGTTATACGAAGCCTTTTACGCCGAGCTGCATGTTCTACAATTTTTGTCGTCAAACATTTCCCTCGTAAGGCATCACCAGTGTAAGTAGGCATTATCCCGCCTATGCTGTCGGGGCCTCGCATTCGAGACACCGCCAAATCTTTGATCGTTATAGACAGAGATTCCCCAATCCCTTCTGGGGGATCCTGTCCACTCATGGTGCTGAAAATGTGAGTAATCCAAGGTCTGGATAGCTGGTCTCGGTCTTGTTGCACCCAGACCCCATTCCTTTGGATAACCAAGAACTCAGCAAAATGCCAAAGGCAGGCTATGAAGAAGGTGTAATGCACATTGAAACAAGACTCGAGCTTCTTGCGAAGCCTGATCATCTTAGTGCGTAACCCCTCAACAAAATAGCTTGCCCAGTTGAACTGGGTCCCTTCCTCGATAACCTCCCGCATAATACGGGTTTGCTCTATGGAAAAGAACCTCCCCTGTGAGAGTGTTTTGGGGAAAGCTGGGGCCCGAAAAAGGGGATAAACTGTCTTGGTGATTTCTAGTTTGATTCTTTCACAAGGGATCCCTTTAGGCTCCTTCTTAACCCCTACCCACTCCTCTAGCCACTTCTTGCAGTCGAGACTCCTGTTCACCTTTTCCTATATGGGAAGACCGTCAGAGGGGACACCGAAAAGGTCCGCGAAAAGCTGAGCATAAATATCAAAACTTACACGCATGTGATGCACGCATGTGAAAAAACGCTCTGCCCTTTCATTGAAGGAGTTGACCAATGTTAACATTTCACTAGCGGGGACATCAAGGGTTGTGGCTAAAAATAAATGCATTAGCCTCACTTCTCGTATCTTGGAGACCACCACAACTAGGGCCGCCGCGTGGCCGAGCCAGCGTTGTGCATCCTTGATGTCGCCGTAGCGGAAGAGGAGGGTATTCGCCTTGCGGTCGAAAATTGTAAGGGTAATCTCCCGGGATTCCCTGACTGAACAATGTAAGACATAGGTCAAACAAAAAATACTAGTATGCAACATGCATAATTCACAATTCCACCACGCAACAATAGAATATGCAACAGTTTTACTAGGTCCAAATGGCAAAGGAAATGGAGGAAGTTTCCTCTGCACATCCGCAACGGTAAGGGGCAGATCCAAGGTCCAATCGTCATGTAGCCACTCGAGATTCTGGCAATTCTTGAAAGCATCAACGTAATGGGTGGGGTACTCACGAATGTCGAATCCGATCTGCCCCATCACACCAGCACGTACGTTGCTAGTCGAGGTAAACGCCTTTATCGCCGTTTCGGTCCATGACAAAGTATTACCATCGCCTACCAGTCTATTTTCATGGATGAAAAACCTGTACCATATCACATAGGCTCATCTTACGTTTTACAAAACTCAAAAAATAGACAGATAACGACAATATAGCCGACAAAACTGCTTAACCGCCTGAGTAGTACACTGTGCTTGGTGGGTTCTGGAAGTAGTTTGAGACATGATGGGCCACGAACAAGGTGTTATATGCGTGGTAGCAACTAAACTGGGCCATTTTCCAGATCTAGCCTAAGCACCTCAAACCTCGGGCGCTAAGGTCTTGGTCCTCAGGATGACCAGTGTCGATGGCTTCGTCTGTCAAGAAAGCCAAAATTCCCTGTGCGGAACCCACTAACAGGTGCTCCAAAATGGCACCAGCAATATCGCCTGACAAATTAGACCATATAATAATGCTGTAGTTACGCAATAAAAATTGCAGAAACTCCAGCTCACCCTTTCAAAACCATATGGCCTTCTCATGCAACTGAGTGTGCGAAGGAGGGACATTAGGAACGATTGGGTTTATGCAGCACAAAACCCCAACGATATCTAGGATGATTAAGACAGGCCTTAGCATAACACTGTACAGAAAATGCAATAAACAGATCAACGTCTAGATTCACATTTGCATGTTTCAATACAGGAAACCTACAAATTACGCTTAACTATTCATGCCGAAATTGCCCAAACCCTTGCAACTGCGCAAGGTTTGTCCCTGACAACGGCGATAAACGTACCCCATTAAACCCTCGTCTTAGCGCGAGGTCCATAATCTAAAACCCTCATTTACATGAACAACGCTACAAAAATAAACACTGCTAAAACAACACCAGTACGCAAGGAATGGCCTACTGGTTCAAAGGCGTAGGGTCCCTCACTTCGACCACTGCTTGCGAAGCGCGCTGCAGATTCTCTTGCACCTCGTCGATTTTAGTCAATTTCACGTTCTTCCATTTTACTTTAGGTGCCATTGTCACAATCTCAAAACCTTCACAGTTTCGCACTTTCACGTCTTTGCAAACTACGCGCTCTAAGCTTCTGCTCCTCTTCCTCTCACTTTGTAATAGTTAGAAATTCGAATTCGCGACAGACAACAGCTCGTTCTTACTGAAAATTGCTTACTTATATGCAAGATTTAACCGACTTGATATCCAATTTCAGCAAGACTTGCCCAAATGTTGGTGTCAGTATGAGCTGGAACCCGAGGATCAAGGCATTAATTGCACCAGATATCGCACGCATTACGGTCCGAAACGACCCTAAACTACTGTAGCTTATCTCCTCATAATCAGGTCTCATTAATTACAGGCTATTCGCAAACTTTAAAATTCAGTTACCTTTACGCAGCAATGTCACGTCACTTCCTGTACACTAAACTAAATGTTATTCGTTGAACACTTATCGCATCAAACTTAGTATCTGTCTAATTACTCTCGCATTTGACACTTTTGCAGGATAATTCACAGATGGACGAAATGTTGTCTACACTGCTAGTTTTAGCAAGCCCACATGGTGAAATCATTAGACAACTTGATCCCACACTAATAGAAACTAACCTAGCCCTTAATGATGCAATCATAGCCATGTTAGAAACATCTCTAGACTGGCCAGAGCAATTGACACGCACGTTAGATCTGGAGGTCGGAGATGTGACCGAGGATCCACTCAACGAGGTCTCTGTGGTTACGCATAGGGGTGAGACTAAAACTCTCAAGGTTAGCTCTCTATTAGACCAGAAGGTAAGTGATGACATAAAACAGGTTCTCCAGAATAACATCATGGTGTTTGCATGGTCATACGAGGATATGCCAGGACTAGACCCAAGATTAATTCAACACAACATAATCCTAGATTCTCATATCAAAGCCGTTAGATAAAAAGCATGAAAGATCAAGCTAGAAGTCGCGCTAGCAGTACATGATGAAATCACTAAGTTGTACCAGGCAAGTTTTATTCGCGCGGTTGATTACTCAGACTGGGTATCCAATATCGTAGTAGTTCCCAAAAAGACTGGAGGAATACGCATTTGCATAGACTTCCGGGACTTGAACAAAGCTACAATCAAGGATAACTTCCCATTGCCGTGTATCGACCAATTGGTGGATACAACCGCTGGGCATGCGCTTTTGTCCTTCATGGACGGCTTCTCAGGCTACAATCAAATACGCATTAACCCAGAGCACCAGCTAACAACAATGTTTATGACACCCTGGGGGACCTTTTGCTACACCATGATGCCTTTTGGCTTAAAAAACACTGGAGCAACATATCAACGAGCTATGACCTACATCTTTAGCGATTACCTCTTAGGGAGGCTGAATGACTATGTTGACGATATAGCTGTTAAGTCTTTAAAGTCCGAAAATCATTCAGAGGATCTGGAGTTAGTCCTCAAAAGATGCTCTAAATATGACCTCCGACTTAATCCAAAAAAGTGTGTGTTTGGAGTCAAAATCGGACGCATGCTAGGTTTTGTGGTATCAGAAGCTAGCATACGCGTAGACCCTGACAAAGTCAAAGCCATTGTTGAATTGGCACCCCCTACAAGTCTTAAGCAATTACGCAGATTACAAGGGAGGTTACAGTTGATCAGGTAGTTCATCTCGAGATTAACCGACAAGTTACACCCTATGCAACATTTGCTTAAAAAGGGGGTTAATTTCAAATGGACGGACGATTGTCAGCGTGCGTTTGACAACTTGAAGTAGAAGCTTCAACGCTTGCCAACAGTTTTTCCACCGCAAAGGGATCAACCATTCTATATCTATCTCGCAACTTCATACATAGCCTTAGCAGCATTACTCTGTCAAAGGAGGGGTAATGGGTCGGAAGTACCCATCTACTACTTAAGTCACGCTCTATGTGCGTATGAAATGAGGTACAACGAAGTCAAGCGTAACTGCTTAGAGTTAGTATTTATGCTCAAAAAGTGCAGACATTATCTTTTCTGTAGCCAAGTTAACATCATCTGTAAAAATAACATCCTTAGGGACATTACGCATAACTTATATGAAAGTAGCAAAATAGCTCGTTGGAAGGCTATCATGGCAGAATTCGATCTACATTACATTGGCCAATCTTCTATGAAGGGCTAAGTGATAGCCGACCAATTAGTAACATCTCCTATTGATAGTGAGGCAACCATAGAGCCTAAATTTCCAGACGAATATGTACATAGTGTAAGCCCTATGTTAATAGGCCCCGAAGTGACGTTGTATTTCGACAGAGCTTCAACCGCTAGAGGTGGCAGTGCTGCCACTGTTCTTACGCTATCACCTAAGGATGTGCGTCTTCATGCGTATCGCTTGACCTTCCCCTGTACGAACAATGTGGCAGAGTACGAGGGGCTCCTCAGAGAATTACTAGCTGCCAGTGAACTCGATGTTTGACACTTGGCAATCAGGGGTGATTCGATGCTCGTCATCAATCAGATCACAGGAGTCTACGCCTACAAAGTTGCACATTTGCAGCCCTACTACGATATGGCTAAAGATCTTCTGAAGCAATTCGCGACTATCGATGCCCAACACGTGCCACGGAATGAGAACACACTGGCCGATGCACTGGCTACGCTGGCCTTAAACGTGCCCTCACATGTACTCGACACTTGTCCTGCTTTAATAACAGATTGTACAGGTCCTATCGTTTAGGCGGCGCAAATATCTTCTCTTCTCGAAGAAAGCATGCCAGAATGGTATGACAACATTAAGACTTACCTCTTACAAGGCGAGCTACCGCACGAATTGACACGCACACAGAAAGATGCAATCCGCAAGTGAGCTAGGCAATACGTAATCATAGGAGACAGTACTCTCTGTAGACGCTCTTTTGATGGAGTGCTACTAACTTGCGTCAACAAAGACCAAGCACAACGTATCGTTGGCGAGGTTCACGAGGGATTATGCGGAGGACACGTAGCACCACAGGCTATGGCTTCAGAAATTCGCCGCTTAGGGTACTACTGGCCACGCATGGAAAAAGATTGTCTGACAAAGGGTAAAACTTGTGACACGTGTCAACGTCATGCAAATCTTATACACGTGTTGCCTACAGAGTTACATACGACTCAGATAACATGGCCCTTTCAACAATGGGGACTAGACATTATAGGTCCCATCACGCTGAAATCTTCCGCAGGTCATAGCTTTATAATTACCGCTACTGAATACTTTACGAAGTGGGTAGAAGCTATTCCTTTAAGGAAGATCACATCTCAATAGATTTGCCGTTTCATCTTAGACAACATTATAACCAGGTTTGGTCTCCCGATGACTATCATGACCAACAATGGACCACAATTTAGTAGTACGGAAACCAAATCCTTCTGTGATAGCCTTAACATTAAACAATCTTTTTCCTCGCCCTACTACCTGCAAGCAAATGGTCAAGCTGAAGCAACAAACAAGGTCATCATCAATCTGCTCAAGAAAATGCTCGACAGTAACAAGAGACAGTGACATGAAAAAATCCTTTATGTGCTATGGGCATATTGTACTACATGTAGGACGGCTACAGATAATACGCCCTACAGCCTGGTTTACGGATCTGAAGTAGTGCTGCCCCTTGAGTTGCAAATTCCTTCTCTGAGAATGGTCCTCTCCACGATTATAAATGAGGCTCAACACACCGAGTCCTAGATCATGGATTTGGACTCAGTAGAAGAGAAGCCAATACAGATGCTTGATACAATCGAAAAGTATCAAGACAAGTAGAGGCAAAAGCATCACCAAAATCTTTAACAGCGTCCAATCAAGAAAGGAGATTTAGTTCTCAAGACCGTTCGCGAACCAGTAAGCAAATTCTCTGCAAACTGGGAGGGCCCTTTCTTAGTCACTGATGTGTATAGCAATGGAGCATTCAAGTTAGCGGATGTCGACAGCAACGAGTTACCAAACCTTGTCAATCATATATATCTGAAGTGGTACTATGTATAGTTGCATCTCCAGTGTGAATATCAAGTATGGCCATGATCGTCTGCTATGACGCTAAATTGGCAACAACTGTCCGCTACGACGTGAAACTGGCACTCTCTTCACGCATCCGCCACGACGGTAAACTGGTACTGACCGTCTGCCACGATGCAAAATTGGCAAGTTGCAATCGTCCGCTACGATGTAAAATTGGGAATGTTGTACAGTTCCGCCAAGACAAAAAATTGGGATCTTTTGCATGCGTTCGCCACGACGCTAAACTGGCACCGGCTGTCTGTCATGACATAAAATTGACAAAGGTAAATAACCGTCCTCTGAGACGTAAAACCAGCATAGATCTGTCCCTGGGTCATGACATGAAACTGACATCCACAACATGGTCTGCTGAGACCATAAATCAGCCTCGCCATCGTCCGCTACGATGTAAAACTAGCATTTCTCGGTCCACCCAGACTTTAAACTGGGACCATGGTCTGTTGAGACTTAAAATCAGCAATGACAGTCTCCCAGGACTTAAAACTGGGGCTCACAGACTACTCTCATGCAACTCAAGTGAGCGTGATTATCTCTGTGCAGCTGCAAGACACATGGGATGGGACGCTGGGACAGTCCCAGCGTTACCACCTCACTGGCATCCTACTGATTCATCGGATGTGCCGAAGGGCATACTACTGACCCCTTGGAGATACCGTCACCACACCTATTCCAACGATGGTACCTCTGAGAGGTTAGTTTTGCCGTCCGGAGCCCCAAAGGCGTTCTCATCAACTGCAGCTTTGGGGATCTCCACTCATCATCACTATTAGGCTCTGGCTTCACAGATTCATTTGGCTGGTTCTTTGCATAACCTGTTAGATGCGTTGAGTCTGATGTTCTTTGGTGGCGATATGCTGGGCCGAGTGCTAAGGGTGAAAACTCGGGCCTCATGCTACAGTTCCTCCTTCATGGCCCGATAAATATATCTCGCCTATAATAGTACTTGTTTCAACAACCTCGCTTGCAATTCGCACGGACAATGGTATCCTCTGTTTTCTTCTTTGGCTGCAGGTTACTTGCTTCGAGGATGTCGTTCAAAGATGCATTCATCTGAGCGGTGAAGTACAAACAATGTTTTGAAATGGCTGCTCAGGTTAGCCTATCCACTTAGAAGTGCATCCCTGTTCCCCTTATAATCCTACCCTCAGCTCTTACTGTACTTCATCTCTACCATCTGCTTCCTGTTTGCAAAATCTACGCACGTAGCACCCGTTTTTCACATTCGCATTACAATCAAGTCCATAAACTGTACATGATAACAAAGAGGGGCCATTGAAACACCGTGAAAATTGTGAGTCGGCCTCAGGCGAAGATTCACGATTCAGACAAAAGTACATGATAGAATTCTAGAAAGAAGAGCAAGGCAAGGCAAAGAGCCGCGCTGCATCAAGACTTCGGTTTCCTTTTGCAGATTTCCTATCTTACTATGTTTTCCGTCTTCACGCTATAATATGCAACATAGCGTAATGGCGCTTAGCGTAACATAGTCTGACATTAGAAGGCGGTTTACTTCAGCAGATTTGGTGAAGCCTAAGGCCTAAGCAGCGTAATATGCGATCTCTCGTGTATTCTGCTAAGTCTTTTATTCAAGAGCGGATTTACGCTATGTTACGCAAGGCAGCGTAACGAGCTTTGAAAATGTTAAAGAGAATCCAAAGGAAGCGCAACAGATCAAGTTATGCTCATTACGCAACATAGCGTACGTCAGCGTAATCCATCGTCAAGTTAATCATTGTTTACGCTTCACTACGCTTGGCAGCGTGAACCAGCGTAAAGCAGCTTGAGTCCATTATGTTTGTGCTTTATTATGCTCTCACATGCGACACAATGCGTACGAGCGTAATGTAGCCCAAAATCAATCGAGACATGTCCGATCCACATTTGTCATCCATACGCACAATACGCAGATGCACGTATTGTGCGTAGTCACGAATTTCAACACAAGGACGGTCAAGTCAACAATCTTCTGAAAGGTTTGAAACACGTGTCATCATAGCCAGGCCTTCTCCACATATTGTCAAACCTATAAATATCCCAGTTGGCGAAGAAAAACAGATAGGACGACGAAGATACAAAGAGAGACAGAGATAGAGAGTAGCATTTTTGGAAATCTTTTGGTAGCACTATCTTTGAGCAGAGGCAAGAAACATTTTGCTTGAGCATTGGCAGTAGGAGTGATTGGCCCTTTGGCGAAGACACAACTTTCTCCATTGGTGATCATTGGCAGTTCTGAACAGAAACTACCCAAGGCAAAAGGAGCAGATCAGAGATCAAGAGATTATCTAGCACGGTTTGTGAGCTCTATTGATCAGAAGTAGTTGATCGATAGACGTCAGAACTTGACCTTCCTTGCATCCCATCTTTGGCCTACGAGGTAGATCAGACTCCATTTTGTACTTCTGCTTAGACAGTTTTCTTGTTATTTTGTGTTTGCTTCACACAAGGCAATTGGGGTCTCCCTAGTGTAACATGGTATACAAAATATTCATTTTTCGGGTCAAAGCATAAATCTTGAAATCATGCATTTCTCTCGTGTCTGATTTATTTTACCGTGTTAACGTTACATTATTACGATTCATCTACATTATTTTTCTCTCATTTTGCGACTTGTCAAATCAAATCGTGTCACGAAAATATTCATAATCTCCATCGGTTTACTGATTTAGTAAGTCCCTATCTGATCGACAAGACTGTTCAGGGCACTGCGGATTCGTTTTCCCCAGCACAGCCCTCGCACGGATCCATGGTTAAGACTGTATACACGAATTTTGTTTGGTATTCCAGCTGCCAACATTTTCCGTCATTACAGATGCCAGTTTAATGTCATAGCCCAAGGACATTTTGTGCTAGTTTATAGTCATAGTAGACTATCTATACTAGTTTAATGTCATAATGGATGTGTTGTGGATGCCAATTTAAGATTGTATCCTAAGGACGTTCTATGTTAGTTTAATGTCATAGCAGACACTTTGCTCATCTTGCTTTTACTAATGTGGTGATGAATCTTATGTGTAGTAAGGCTTCAGGTAGGAATGGATAACTAGATTGACAAATTTGTTATTGTCTAGATCAATAAGCTTCAATGCTCTATTGTCATAGGCCTTGATGATTAAGAAAGGCCCTTCCTAGTTGACTGAGAATTTGTCCGTGGATTCATGAATAGCCTTGAGGACTAAGTCCCCTTTCTTGATTAGACATTGATGCTGATTATGATGATGCTTTTGCCCTTATTTCTCTTGATATCATTCGATGCTATTAAGTGTCTGTATTACTCCTCCTTTATAGAATTGAGGTTGATGCTTCTCAACTCATCATTTTGAGCCTCGTCAATGAAGCTTAAGAGGATCACACAAAGCGATGGGACCTACAATTCAAGAGGAAAATGGCTTTACATCCATACACAAGGCTATATGACATCATACCTATTATTGTTCTGCATGTGGTGCAATAGGCCCATAGTGCATAGACTAACTACTTGTGCCATCGTCATTTACTATTGTTAAGCATCTTCTTTAGAAGGTTGATGATGGCCTTGTTTGTGAGCTCCACTTGGCCATTCACTTGCGAGTAGTACGGTGACAAGAAGAAATGCTTGATGCCAAGGTATTCGCAGAAGGCTTTGGTCTTAGCACCACTAAATTGTGGCCCATTGTCTGTGAAAATGGCCATGGCCAAGCCAAATCAGGTTACTATGTTGTCTAGGATGCATTTGCAAACCTACTTTGATGTTGTCTTCCTAAGGGGAATAGCTTCAACCCATTTGGTAAAGTATTCGGTTGTAGTTATGATGAAGCTATGTCCTGTGGAGGACTTAGGCATGATGGACCCTATGATATCTAATCACCAATGTTGGAACAACCATGTAATCTATGTGGTGTGTAGTTTAGTGGATGGCACATGCATTAAGTTGTCATGTCGTTAACACACGTCGCACGTCTTGACCTTGGAAATGTAATCACACTTGATGTAAGGCCAATAGTATCCTAAGTGTCTAATTTTCGATGCCATTGCCCTGGGTGCTATGTGGCCTTTGCATAATCCTTCATGGACTTGATCAATAATCATTTACACTTCGTCATTGCTAATGCAGGTTAGTAGTATGCCATCATAGGATCTACAACAAAGCATGCTATCACCTACAATGACATACTACTACCACAATTATTTTTGCACTACATCCTTTTGGGTAGTGGTTAGATGTTGTGGAGGCTCATCCTGTTGAAGGTACACCTTAATGTCATCCTACCATTCTTGTGCATAAGCTGTGCTTGTTGTGGCTATGAATGCAATGTTAGTTACTTGCGTGATGGGCTCAATGCAATCTTTTATTGAAGTTGGCAAGGCATGAAACATGTTAGGTGTAATGCCTAAGGCTAATGTGGCTAATGCATCAGTAATGGTGTTTTTGTTATAATGAATGTGTTGGATGTCTACAATTGTAAACCATCAAAGTAAGTGCTTCTTCAAGTAACAATAAGGTTGTAAATGTTATGCTTTACAAGCATAAACCTCTGTAAGTTTATTGATGACTAACTACAAATCACATCGAATTACTATGTTTATATTCGTAGGTCATGAGTTGCTATAAGACCTCTAAGAAGACCTTTATACTCCACTACATTGTTGGTGCAAAGAAATGTAAAGTGATAAGTGGAAGGTCTGATCTCCCTAGAGGGAAACATGATTATGATAGTAGCACTACCCTCTTGAGAGGTTGAAGCACCATTGAAGTGTAAGATTGCCTCAAAGTTGGTAGGCACTTAGCTTGTACTGCTAACATGCTCGTCTAGGAATTCTAGGTCTATTGTTGCTTGATCGATTATTGGTGAAGCTGTTAGTTTTGTGACTATTTCTTGACCTTTGGTTGATGCTTGTGCTATGTAATGAGCCATCTTCTTACTTTTGGTAAAGTAGAGAAGCAATGGACGTGTTAGAAGTTGTAAGGTAGATTTAAAAAGCTTTATTTCCTTGTAAAGGGTAGATTGTTGGAAGTTGAGCTAGCTCCTGTTTGAGGTTGTCAAATGCCTTTTGGCACTGAGCTATCCACTTAAAGTGGACCCCCTTTTTGAGTAGATGTTACATTAGCTGTAGCTTATTAATCAACCATGCAATAAATTATCATATTAATTGCAGTCTACCTTGTAATCCATGTGACTCCTTAAGGTTAGTTGGTGGTGCTAAGTTAGTGATGGCCTTAACCTTATTAGGGTCTATGCATATACCTACTTCTAATACCACAAATCCTAGCATGTGACCTATCTTGATGCCAAAGACACACTTCATAAGATTCAACCTAAGGTCATGTCTAAGGCAACGTTTTAGGGTTTGGTCTAAGTCATCTACGTGATCATATGCCAGCTTGGACTTAACTGCTATGTCATCAACGTAGTCATTGAACAAGTCTAACAAGTAATCATTGAAGATGTACACCATGGAGTGTTGGTAGGTTGATCCTGCATTCTTTAATTTGAAAAGCATCATTGTATAGCAAAATGTCCTAGGGGGTCATAAAGGTCATACTGACTTGGTGCTTCGAGTTGATCTGAATTTGGTTGTAACTAGAGAACCCATCCATGAAGGACAACAAGGCATGAGTAATCATAGTATCAACTAGTTGGTTGATGCTAAGCAACAAAAAATAATATTTTATGGTTGCCTTCTTCAAGTCCTAGAAGTCTATGCAAATGTGTATGCTTCCATTTTTCTTAAGTACAACCACAATATTGGAAATCCAATCTACATAGTCAATTGCCCAGATGAAACTAGCCTTGTAGAGCTTGTGATTTCATCACGGATTCCCAACGCCACCTCAAGCTTAACCTTACAAGCTTTCTATTTAATTGGTTTTATGTGAGGATTGGGGATGATATTGTGCTATACTATGCAAGGATCTAGGTCTTGCATGTTCTTGTAGGACCATGCGAATGTCTTGATGTTATCATTGAGAACTTTGATGATGCTTTGGATGTGCTAAGGCTTTAATAGGGAACTAAGATTTGATGTCTTCACCTCGCCACTCGGTATTGCTACAGGGACTTTGATGAGGGGGTCCTCAATAACATCACCTACCTTTAGATCAAGAGCCCTAACTAAATGGTCGGGCCAATCTATCAGTGCTTCTACAGATGTTATGTAGTCATCATAGGTCATGGGCTTAAGGTCTAGGCATTGGGCATCAATGCATCAAATGAGGTCACCATGAGGTTCGGTGTGGACCAGAGGTAAATGAAGACACTCATATGTGCTCATGTTGTAATCCTACGACATATCTTACAAAACAACCACAAAGAACGACAAGCTGCACCCATCTTAATAAAGCTACAATTCATAAAATGAGGAAAGCAATGCAACGAGAAATTTCCTAAATGTGCAAAAGTAGATTTAGAAAAGCAAATATGTAAGCTAGTGTTGGGCCTTGGCAGGTCATGATTTTCTAGTTTAAGATCTTAGGAGACCATCATTTTCCAGTTTAATATGTTAGTGGATCATCATTTGTGTTAAATGCATTAGTTCAAGTAGGGTAGAAAGTACTTAGAACATGGAAGTGGGCTGAGTATTTGCTGGGCAACCAGAAAAATCTTAGAAAATTTTCTAAGTTTGGGAATCATTAGAAAAAGTTCAGAAATGTTTCTAACTTTGGTTGCTATGGTCACCCCTTGTTACGCTATAGAAAAACTTGCCAAAGTGTTGATGTGACAGTGTAGTAGGTGGCACATTTAATTACCTCGGGGGGTGTATATGCATGATTCACTAAGGGTAAATTGTCACTTTCCTGAGTGAAAACAAGAGATTATAGAGCATAGCGCTATCAAAGTAAGGTGTGGAGTCTAGAGCATATTAAGAAGAGTGAAGCACCAGAGCGTAGCACCCGAGTGTGGCACCAAGATGACATGCCATAGTGACCATCGACACCCAAAACTCACCAATGTGGAAAAGGGAAGATGAGCCTTGGAATGCCTGCTATAGGCACAAGTGGAGGAGAGTAGAGTGCTACTGATGGCTAGGTATGCTTGTTACACTCGCTTCTTGCAATCATTTTGGCTTCTTCATATTCTTTCTTCTATTGTGTAGCATTGGGGTTTGAGTTCTAGGGCAGCTTGTCTTGGTAGGGCTCATTGCTACCTTAGCAGCCATGGCCAAAGAGAGAAAACGTGTGTGCAGGTTGTGGGTCTATGTTAGCATTTTTTTTTGGTTTTTTGTTTGCATCAAATGGGATAAGGGGTAATGCATGAGTTACGAGGGTTTTGGATTTTCTAAGTTCTTAGGTTGCAACCTACCATGGCATCTAGGAGGAGTGTGCACACACAAGGCAAGTGGTTTGCATTTTGGGGTTGCATGAGAATGACGCACAGGCAAAGAAGAGCCACAACAAGGAACATGGTCGAATTGAAATTTTGCAACCATCGCTAGGAAGCCATGACCTAGAAATGAGGGGTCATGAGAACCTCTTATTTCCCCCTTTTCTTGATTGACATCTTGGGATGCATGGGATGTGGGCCACGGTGACATGAAAGTGTGCTAGGATTCTATCCTTTATGTTATAACATTTTTTTTTCTTTTAAATTTTGGTGATGAATTTACATGTGATGCATTGCCATGACTTTCTAATTTCTAGCATGGCGAGGCAGAACAATGGAGATGAGGGTAAGCCATTACAGCTAAGAATGGCTGCAACTGAGGGACGGGGTTTTGCTACTATTGATTTTCTATGACATAAGGACAACATAGGATGAAAGCTACAGTGACAAAGAGTGGACCAATGGCATGGCCATAGGGATGATAATTACAACAAAGGGGTGAATGGGGAAAGAGAGGTCACCAAGGCCACAACCATGATGAGCACACTAGCGCATGCCATCAGCATGCGATGGCACTTGATAGTGCAGTGAAGGGGGCATAGTGCCCAAGATGATGGAATGATGTGATGGTAGAAGTAGCACTTAGGCAAAATTTCATCCCCTAAAAGCTATGCTCCTTAGGAAGCATAGCTAGCACTTAGGAAAAACTGGCCAATGTTTGGATGCATTCGGATGCTACACCCCCCAATAGTTAGTTTTTTTTATGTTATTTTTTGCATACTTTTGGAAGCTACACTCCTTGGGGAGCATAGCCAATAGTTAGAAAATTTTGGCTATTCTTTGAGGCTATGCTCCTAGGGAGCGTAGCAGACAGTTAGCATTTTTTTGGTTAAATATTTGCATGAGTTACACTCCTAGAAAAACAACCCAAAGTTAGAATTTTTTAAACATCACAAGCTACCTTGCCCAAAGATAGAAAAAATTTAGAGGATTTGCCAAGTGCAAAGGGTAAAGAATGTCAAATTATAACAAAATGCCAAACATGAAATGCTAAATTATGAGAATGCTAAATGCTAGAATGCCACATTAAACAAAAGTGCTAAATGTGTTAGAGCTTGCCAAAATGCCCAACTTGCAAATCGATCATGTAAAACCATCAAAACATGCAACCAAGACAAACCTAATAATGCGGGTGTAAATCAAAATGCTAATGCGAAATTAGTACTATATCCCAACGAGTAGTAGGTGTGTCAAATAGGTATCGACATCCTATACTCATGGGGCCTCATGGGGGACCCTAAGGACATATTTCTAAGTTATTCCATTTTGGGCTAAATTTGGTAATTTTTGCTAAGAATAAGTTAATATTTTATGCCAAATGTGATCTATTGTGTGCTAACACTACATTTGTTTGTTTTCTTATGATTGCAAAGTGCTATTAAAGTTAATCTTAGTTGTCGTAGAGCTCATCAGCATCCTATCCTACATTAGTGAGCTTGTGCCCAACACGCTTGCACCTGACATGAAGTTAGGCCATCAGGTGATGTGGTTTCAACTAGGGGTAGCTGAATTCCTAGCTTACCTTCTACAACACTTTAGTATGATCATGTGGTCACAGTTAGTAATGGAGGCTACAAGAACCATCACCAAGATGTTATTGGCTAGGGAAAACTAGGGCATATTGAGATTCATGTTTGATGAGTCCATGACTGGTGGTGATCAAGTAGGTGGCCCGAGACTACATCTTAGGCGCATTTGTCCCTTAGCTAGGATTTGGAGCATGTTGGAGTTCTCTTGTTATAACAAGAGAAACACCCTTTATATTATCATGCATGTGTATACAGTCTTTCAAAATTCACCTAGGGTTCTATATTATGTCCAAGGGTAAGTGCTCTTTACTTTTCTTTATGTCTCATTGTTATTGGCCATGCTAGATTTGCTAATTGCTGACTATGGATGTCTAATGTCAAGTTCAAAGTTGATGATGAGGGACTCCATGATGAGATAGGGGCTCTTGCTTTGACCCATACCACACTAGAGGTATTTTCCTCTAGTTCAAGCTTTTGGGAGGCCATTATTGAATATGTGGGAAAGGACTTAAAGAACTAACCCTCTTGGTACCCAAAGGTATTCAAGTGTTGTCAGACCTACGATTGGATTGACAAGGGATGGAGTAGCGGTATGCCTATCATCAGAGAGCTTTTTGCACCACTACCTCTATCACACACACCGTTCATTTCACATGGGTGTTCATTATGTTTGCTTGCCTTTTATTGCTTATTTTCATGCACCTATTGATCACATGATGCTAACGTTATGTTTGCTTATGTTACAACTACTGTTGCTTCAAGAGAGGTGATAGTGGTTGTCATTGGCCATAGTGAGGCCACCCTCATTATGAAGTATAGTGATGTAGAGGGGGTGCACAAGTGGCTATGCCATTAGGCCTCAGAGACTGATTTGTCGGCTTACATGTGCTAGGTTGATGAACCTTTTCTTGGCCCTTAGCCAAAGCACTTCAGTGGCCGAGATGGTGACTATTATTAACTCCTTTAGCCATGATGCCTGTTGCTTTGTCACTTGCATGCATGGAGTGAGGGTAGTCCTAGACCTCAACGATGCTTTCTTCACTAACTTCTTTGGGCTTCCCTCTGAGGGCTTATAAATCATCAATAAGCCCAACTAAGAGGTGGACCAAATGCAAGAGATCAAAGAGTGGCTAGGAACCACTTGCTCTTGCAAAGGTATCATGGTTGAAAACATGCATGTGCTTGATGTCTAGAGGCTTTACCCTGTTTTTTGTGCCCTTGCATTTCTTAAGATGCTCTCCCAAGGAAAAGTCCTTGGGGTGGAGTAGGCATGAGTGGTGTTGGAGATCATAGAGGAGGACACCAGGTTTAACTAGGCCTCCTCTATCACTGCTAGACTATAGGCAAATAATACCAGGCTTCACCACAACATCCATGTGAGGCCTCACTTTCACTTCACATGCTTTGTTGCATATTTGCAAAGGCTTGTAGAGTTCTTGGTGATCAAGGATAGTGGGTGTTGGGTTGTGCAGGATCGCAAGCAGTTGTCCAAGCCATGGGTTAAGCACTTGTTCACCACCACTCGTGCATAGGACCCTCTAGAGGAGATTGAGGAGTCATATTTAGTTATGATGAAGGCACATTTGGGGAGGTCACAATTACATTATTCCTATGATAGTGTGGGCAAGTGTCCACCAACTGTTGTTGGGGATGCAAACATGGTTGAGCAATACATTATGGAGATGGTGGGGCCCTCCAAGGAAAAAAATCAAGAGGCTACACCCAACAAGGGAGACTCCTCCTACAGTTGGAGCAGACATCAAGAAATTTTTCCTTAAGATACCCACATTCTATTTAGTGGTTTTAGATTAGTGTACATCATAGATGCATTTGGGTTATGTTTTTTTTTTTTGTTATATTATGCTAATACTACTATGCTATGTTTGTGAGCTAGGTAAGAGGGATACTAAGGAAGTAGTAGTGGTGACTGTAGAGGCAAAAGACATGACCCCTCCTTAGGTTGAAGAGGAGGTAGCATGCAAGAAGGAGCCACCAGAGGCCCCAAAGATCTCCCAACAATTTGATGAAAAAGGGTTTTTCCACCCTGAGGGTGACTTCGCCAACCTCTTCAATAGTGTGCAACTAGGAGATCCACCTGTGTAGACATCTGAGGGCTTGCTCGATGAGCACTTGATGTTACCATCTACTCTTTCCCTTTGCTCTTAAGCCTTTAACTACTCAATTATCACTAAGTGTTGTGTTGTGTTATATTATAGTCTTATATCTTCCTGCTAGCAATCCACTGCTAGTGCCTACCCACTACATGAAGCCATGGTTAGAGACATCATATAAATTTGCCTTCATTGAAGGCATCGTGGAGGACATGCTAGACTGCATACAACAAGTACAGCCCAAAATTGGTATGTATGTCATTTTTCTTGAATTACTTTACTAATTCCATGCTTAGTTTTTTGCTAATATTGGTTTGTTCGCTATATGCTAATAGGCTCTAAGCTTTGTTGGGATTTGAACTGGGCAGCTCATGTGGATGTCATCCTTGAGTATCCTCTCAAGGTGGATTAGGTGCCTCATCATGTGTTCAAGGTGGTGAGCAAGTGCACACTTTCTATTGTGAAGGTGTTGTGGACTTGTAGGCACTTGAATGAACACCTATGGAAACATGTGCACAAGCTCTAGGATATAGTGGTGAGCTTGATGACAAAGAACAAGGACCTCTAGTCCCATTATGATTTCTTGTCGTCTTGGGCACAAAGGGATAGTACTTGGTGGACATTAGAGATAGATTACGCTAGATACTAGTCGATGATATAAGGTAAGAACAAGGCTATTAGAGTGATAGTCAAGTAGAGGTTGCAGATGGATCTCCTCTCTTGGAAAAATTAGAAGTCGAAAAGCTTTAGTTCCAAGGTGTATAAGTGGGGGCATTAGCAGAAGGACCACAAGCATCACTACAAGCATGAGAAGGATGCCTATTTGCAACAACTTAAGGACAAGTCTGTGAAGGCTTGTTGCCTTGAGATGTTCGTTGAGGTGATTGGTGAGTGTTGGGCCTTTGAGTTGTTTGCTTAGCATACAATGGTTAGTGGCTCCTTAGAGTGAGAGATTACCCTACCCTTAGGGCAGACTTCTACAACCACCTTTTCTATGCAACCTCCTCCATGGACCATCATGGATGAGGACAAGCCCCTTGCTAGTGTTAAGTTCAGCCATGAGGACTAGATGTGTTATCAAAGGTCAAGATCCTCTAGTGCTTGAAGGAGGGATTTCATAAATTGCCCCCAAAGTTCGATGTAGGATCCTCTTGAGTTAGTTTTTCTTTTGTTTTTTATGTTTCTTATTGAAACACCACAAAATTTTGAGCTTAGTACTTCTCCAACAAGAGTCGAGCTAAGTCATGGCGCTCCCCAGCATGACTAAAGCTTGAGATCCCCACAGACAACTTCAAGCAAAGTCAAACTCAACAAGAAGCAGCTCCTTGGGATCCACGGATGACCACGGTGACATCTGGTATCAAACATGGCAACTTTGGAGCTCAAGATACTTAATTCTCATTAAGTATGCAGTATGCAGTGTATACGCCTAGCGTACACACCTCACATGTACGCTTAGCATGTATGACTGACATATACACCTGGCATGCAACCTCGAAATAGCACTTAGGAGCAAGATTCTGTACAAAGCATCAACTCACAGGAATAGAGCAATCATCAAGTGTCATCATGAGCCCCAGAAAGACGAATTTTGATCTCAACATCACGTACTTTGGAGCGTATACACCCAGCATGTGCATCCTGCACGCCCAGCGTAGACGCTTAGCATATACACCTAGCGTATACGCCCAGCATGTGCATCCTACATGCCCAGCATAGACGAATAGCATGTACGCCCAGCGTATGCACCCAACATGTATAATGTATATGCCCAGTATACCAATCAAAGCTCTCCAGAATCGTGTCAGATCAAGGTTAACCAAGCTGAACATCCACAGGTAGCATTCTCATGACATCCAAATTCAAATTTGAAGGCTGAACAACTTCTTTTGTTTTGATCAAGTCTGTACATCGAGGTCATACGTCCAACGTGTATATGCTAGTGTACAGCAGTATACGCTGGCATGCAGCACGTTGTACACTTGTAAAATTCCATTCTTTCACACTTGGTCAATGCGCCACATGTCACTCGACCCGAGAGTCCAGCACTCCACAGCCAATCATCCCCTCTCAGACCTGAGTCTAACGTCTAAACTTGTATAAAACCCCAATTTTTCACTACATCGGGGTTGGCAATTTTCAACAAACTAGAGACAAAAAAAAAAGAACCAGAGACACTGAGAAACTAGAGCAAAAACCCTGTGAAACACCGTGAAAAGTTACGGGTCGGCCTCAGGCAAAGATTCGCAATTCAAGCGAGAGCGCGCTCCAGCTTGGTTCCAGGACAAGTTTACGCTGTATACGCACGGCAGCGTAATGAGTATAATAAGCTCCAAAATAGTCAAAGGATGAATCTAGAGAAGCGCAACAGTTTGACGCTTTTCCTTGCGGCGCATAAATAACTTATTTTTACGCTTGTTACGCGGCGGTGCGTACCATTGTGTATGTTATCATTCAAGTTGCACATTGTTTTACGCTTCATTATGCACAACTGCGTAGTGAGCATAAGGCATACATTGTTTATGCTTCATTACGCGCAGCTACATAGTGAGCGCAACTCATACATTGTTTACGCTTTGACACGCGTAGCTGCGTAGTGAGTGTAAAGTTGTACATTGTTTACGCTTTGACACGCGCAACTGCGTAGTGAGCGTAAAGCAACTCTGAGCTTATTGTTTTTACACCAGATTACGCTCATACACACAACGCAACACGAATGAGTGTAATACAGCCTGAAAGCAATTAAAGCACATTCAGCATGTGCCTACTCTTCACACGCACAACACGCAAACAAGCGTGTTGTGCGTAGTTACAGTCTGACTTAAAAGATCATGCCAGCAGGGCCCGCAATATCTGGAACCCACATCATCAGGGTTGCGCCTTTTCCACGAAGTGTCGCGGCCTATAAATACCCCAGTTGACAAAGATACAGAGGTTGGCAAATCAGAGAAGCAAGAAGCATATTTCTGAGCACCAGAGCACTTAGCACTTTGGAGCAGAGATACAGAGAACAGCGCTTTGGCAATCGTGGACATCATCACCTTACAGCCAAAGCAGAGTACAGTTCGACTTGAGCACCGGTGACAGGAGCAATCTTTCTGCTGAAAGGACTCTATCAATCAGAAACAGTTGATCGGTAGACGTCAAAGCTTGGCCTGCCTTGCATCTCAGCTTTAGCCCATGAGGTAGATCAGACTTCTGTTTAGAACGTTTTGCTTCTTGTTCTGTGCTTGTTTCACATCCTGTAATCGGGGATTTCCCAGTGTAATTTCTCATACGAAATATACATTTGTAAGTCAAAGCGCAGATCTTGAAGCTTCGAGCTTCTCTTATGTCAACCCCCTTTTATCGTGTTTAGCATTATCGCCGTTGCAATCCAACTACATCGTTTTCCCCTCGTTTTACCACTCTTTGAATCAGATCGCTTTCTCTCCACGTAATTTTCATCGTTTTACCGACCCGTAAATCCCTGTCTGATCGACAAGACCGTTCAGGGCGCCACGGATTCGTTTTTCCAGCATAGCCCTCGTGCGGATCCATGGCTAAAACTATGTACGCTGGAATCTCGATCGGTATTTCCAACTGCCGACGTTTTCTGTCGTTACAGTTTTCTGGCGCTAGAAGGAGGGCCTTCAGGCTCCGATCCGAACATTTCAGGTAACCCTGTTAGAGATCCATACCCTAAACCATAGACGTAATACCTCTAGGGAAGTCTACGGTTAATCGTGTGGTATAGATCGGTCGCAAGGACGATTTCTTTGAAATCCTACAGGGTAGAAAGCCTTTTCTGCTTTTTGTTACCAGCCATTTTTGTTTGAGATCCGATTATCAGTTACTCTCAACTTCATTGATCAATGGATTCTTTTTACTCAAACACAACCGCCATTGTCGCCACCGATCTGGGTGTCGCACTTACCAATCCTACAGCAGCCACAGGACCAGCTCCTAGTGCAACGGGACCTCAGGGACCATTGCGCCGATCATTGAGGCTTCAGGGGAAAGAGCCTATCTTTACGGTCATAACCCCTGAAGAATACAATTTCATATGCGTTAAGATCTAGGCGAAGCTGGCTCTCAGCCGAGCCGAGCGGGAGGCAAAGCGAAACTTTGAAGCGCTCCATCGAGGGGGTTATGATTTTAAGCCAACGGCCTACGACATAATCCCCTTGACCGAGCACCAACAGGAAATTATGGCACAGTTGGTCATGGCCAGAGGCCAGACTTCACAACCTGTAGTGGAACCCCAGCGTGAGGAAGAGGCAGAGGACGAATTCGCGGCCCTATCGGAACACTCGTTCCATACTCTGACACCCCACACGGATGTAAATCCATTGTTTCCTTTCAACGGAGAGGCAGCTTCTCTGGACTCAGCCGTGACCACGCAGACGCACATCCCTGGCTTTCCGCTGGCCAATGCGCAGCCATCCGGGTTGCAAGCACAATAACCACACCATAAAGCAGGGGTGGGTCCATCCCACCACGTAATCAGCATTCCGGCGGTGATCCCGGTGACCACCATGCCCCAGTTCATCCCTCAGGTACAGGCTCACATTGTACCGACAACTCGCTCAGCGCAAAGGTTCCTGCCCCCGCCGACTCAGCAAAAAACTGTAACCGTACCATAGCAGACCTTTATGCAATATGCCGCAACAGGTCAATGGATCAACCCAGCTACGCAACATCACCCGTCTGCGGTGTACGGTGCACAACCTTCGGTCGCACCTGTGGCACAATCTTTGTAGGTGTTTCCTCAATATACTTATCGTTATCCTATCCAACAGGCGGGAGTTAACCCTTCGTCTCAGGCAGGGGGATGGTGGTCTTTGCAGGCCCCCCAGCCGGCAGGAATTCCTGCTCCACCAGCAGTTAGCAAACCACATCCAACATTTCAGTTTCCTAGGGCTGCCCTCCCAGTCCAACCTCCTGTCCCTGCTGCACAGACACCTCCCTTAACAGGTTTGGATCAAGCTTTCCAACTTATCCAGACGCTTACTGAGGAGGTGCGACGCCTCAAGACCGCTGGATCTGATACCATTCAGATCATGGACTTCTACCAGGATGATCCGATCAATCCAGCGGTCCCCATGCTGTCGTTGCCACCAGGGATGTCCCTCCCCCATTTTACCAAGTATAATGGAGAGGGAGATCCCAACACCCATCTAGCCACCTTCAAGTCTGAATCCTTGTTGTTACAACAGTGTCCGCACACCTTAATCCGAGTCTTCGCAATGTCATTGACGGGGAAGGCTTTAGACTGGTATAGAGCCCTCCCACGCTCTTCCATTTCAACCTTGGAAGAGCTGCTGACTCAATTTGTGACCCAATTCAAATACAACATGAAGCCGGAAGTCACGTTGGAATAGCTTATGGGGGTGAAACAAGACCCGCTCGAGCCAGTCCAAAAGTTTATACAGCGTTGGAATGCCACCTTGAATGAGATCCGTGACCTGATTGCGGACTCCCAACTGCTGGCTATATTCAAGGGAGCAGTCAACGACTTTATTAAGTCTAAGCTGTATTGCCTTTTCCCCGGCGATATACGTCAGGCCTTCGCACAGGTCCGAAGCATCCAAGATGTTGTGGAGGCCAGCAAAGACCCGGCATATGTCACCTACAAAAACGCACACAACAAAGCCAAGGATAAAGGTAAGGCAGCGACAACGACAGTAGCTGCGCTGACTGAAAACGCGAAAAACAAGAACAAGAAGGCGCCAACAACAGCACCCCCGGAGGTCACGGCTGGTGCCGGCACCAGCCAAGCCACAGCTGCCCCTGAACAAACCCCCCAGCCAAAGCCAAGTTTTGAGCGTAAAGATCGTTCAAAATATGCGGCTTTACCCATGAAACATTCCGAACTGCTGAAACAACTATTAGCGGCAGGACACATTCAAACTAAGAAAGTGTCCGAGGAAGCCCTGAAGCGTCACAGACGTCACTGTGAGCTGCTGAAGGACCCTTCTTTAGCCCTGCCTAACGAGCCAGCAGTTCCGAGATCTTTCAGGCTGGATCGTTTCTGTGACTACCACCAGATGTGTGGTCACGATACGGATTACTGTTGGGCATTGAAGGACGACATTCAACGCATGATCGACGAAGGTCATCTAAAACTAGACAACAGTAATCCTACGTGTCCGGAAAACCAAACGCTGCATGTGTACAAGGATCCGTTGAACACAAATTACGATCCTTATACAATTACTGTAGTGAGTACGGACGGTGAGTGTAAGGCACCGCCAAAACAACTTTTCGTTTTGCGCGTGCCTGCCAGCTCACCAAGGGGGCCAACTACTTCTTTGGCAGCCAGTGGGGTCTCACGGCCACCTTTTATCATCCGGGCACCTTCCCAAGTGCGCCCTCAGTCACGCGATAGCACCCAAGCCGCGGGTCCATCCGCACCCATGCCGAGAGCGCCCTTCATTATTAGGGCACCACAACCACGGGTTGCCCCTCTCACGCAAGGGCAGACCTCTAGTTAGAACCACCAGCCATCGCCTCCTCAGCGTAAGGAGGAGAATACAGCAGTTAACGCAGAAAAAGGCCACTCTACGCTTGGCTTCCCTAAGCCTAGGCCCCTGGCCTCTGTACCTATGTCTATGCCTCAAAAACAGGCTAAGGGTATAGAAACGCAGCCACTTTCTCTTGGCAGAAAAATGAACAACCCTCCCACTGACATCGCTCCACCTCGAGAGATCCGTCTCTTGGGCCAAATGGAGGAGGACAAGGGGGATAAACAACCCTGCCGAGAGAAGGACCTCCTCGATGCGTTCACACAGGTCAAATTAGCGCTCAAGCAAAAGAACACGACGCTAAGCTTGTACGACCTGCTGATGACTTCTCGAGAACATCGTGAGGCTATGGTACACATGTTGACGTCCATATCAGTGGATGCCAGCCTACCGGCGGAAGAGGAAGCAATACACCCTATCATGTTTCCTTCTGACGCTGAGCCACCCAAGCCTACCTCGTTGACCTTCCTGGACGAGTCTGTCAAAGATGATCCAGAGAAAGGTCAAGTAACGACTGAGCCCATGTTCATCACCATTCGGGTTGGCCAGTACCGGATCCAAAGGGTGCACGTGGATGATGGTGCAGTTGTCAACGTCGTTCCCTATTCCATCGTGGATAGGTTGGGATTGGTCGACCAGATTACTTCCACGACAACAGCTTGCGTGAAATCGTTCAACGGAGCACGGGTTCAAGTCAAGGGGACGGTGCGTATTGAGTTTGTGGCATGGAATCAATTCCCAACGGAAGCCACATTCTTAGTCGTTGAGGAGATGCCTGGCTTCAACTTAATCTTAGGGAGTTCGTGGTTAGCCCAGCTGAGGGCGGTCTCGTCACCGATACATCAAGAGATACACCTTCCCTACGCCGGAAGGGAGGTTGTTATACGCGGCGACGAGGTCACCCTCAGGACCGTTAACAACATCGAAGAAGAACGAGGTTCGGAGATTGAAACGACTGACGATCAGTCCCATCTCCAAGCCCCTGAACAAAATGACAACACGGACAATGGTCTAGCCTGGGCCGACCTGCCATTCCCGAACGACAGCGTAGAGGAGTCAAACCCCAAACCTCCTCGCCCTTACGCAGCGCTCAACGTGAAGGCCATTAAGAAACAATTGTGTATCGACGGCTGAACAATGGTTTTCTGCGTATAGCACTATTCACGTGTAAGTTAGCACAGTCCCCGTTTGGCAGCTTCTTTTGTTTGTTTCAATATACTTTTACGCTATATCTGCTTTCTGTGTTTACGCTTGGCATTTTCTTGCGTGTTTTATCGTACTCATGTTAGCTATGCTCATTCCTCTACGCATTTATCCAGGATTACATTACGCAAGTTCGCGGTGGCCCGCAACGGCCTTAAACTAGTAGTTAATTTACGCAAGTTCGCAGTGGCCCGCAACGGCCTTAAACTAGTAGCTAGTTTATGCAAGTTCGCAGTGGCCCGCAATGGCCTTAAACTAGTTATCCGGGGTTATCGACAAACACCATTTACGCTTTCTTTACTTTACGCTTCCGGCCCGCAATGGCCCTAAAACTAGGAATTACGCGCTATCATTTTACTCGGTCGAACTTTTCAACAGTTATACGCATACTCCATAGACGAGGCGCAAAAAACAAAACATATGTTATTGAATATCCAACGCATCCACCAGGTTTTATTGTAGATCTTTCCAATCATTTGTAACATCATACTACACTCAACATTAACAAAATTTTGCGTAAATAATAATTACGCATTCCCCCTACTACCACTATCACCAGTATCTTTTAACTCTGAATCCAGCCCCAAAAGGTCGTCTTCCAGTAGCCCATTGTTTCTGGGAATTATCCCTCCATGAAAGATTGCCTCTTCATGAGGCTCTCATTCCGGCATTGGCTCCACAGGAGGACACCCTTCATCGTTTCGTTCCACTTCTGCTTCCATTGTTTCCTCTCCCAGCCCTTCAGCTGGCGTATCTTCTCTACCTCCTCCCAGTACCTAGGCCAAATAACAAAAAAAAAACAATTAGAATAGACAACGCTCGTCAGAAAATCTGTCGGCAAAGTCATGCGTAAACTTACTCGCGACGGCCCTACTTCCACAGCAAAGGGAAGCTTGTCCAAGCCGGCCCACAAACGCCGCATGATCTCGTCCTCTGTTAGGTCTAGCCACACATCCTCACCCGAAGCCGCCCCAGCTTTCACCTTCCCTTTCTCCACGCTACTCCAGGAGGGTGGATCCGGGAAGAAAGTAGGGATCGTCGTCTGATTCCCAGGGAAAACCATGGCTCTCTCTGGGGACGCAGTTACGGTCACCTGCTCTTCGAACTTCTTGAAGGCTTCAGACACTTCGATGGTGTCCACGAAAACCTCCAGGGATCGAGCTTTGACGGCGGAGTCGCGGTAACGTTTTCTATAGCCGACGCTTTCCCTTTTGTACACATACTTGTGGTCTTTCTCCTTTTGCCCCCATTCCTGTACGCTCGCGCAGTAGTCCCTCCAATCCCGACTTTTCTGAGCTAGGAGCTCAATTTGCATCCTTTTCTCTATTAACGCCCGGCTGGTCTGTACGTTGTTCTTGATGGCTGTTCAATAACGGGAGTGATCAATAACAGCGGTACACCAGTCTTCATCCCCCGTCATTCGAGCCTGAAGGAACTCGTACCGCGCCCTTAGGTCCTCGACTTCCTTGGTCAAGGATTCAATCTTCCCCTCCAACCGTTGCAGCCTTTTCCATAGGTCTTCATTAACATTCCTACTTTCCCATACAGAGCGTGTCGAGCGTAACGCACATTTACGCATTTCTTCATAAATGTGGCGTGGCACGACTGCCCCATCAGGTGGGGGCTCCACTGTGTCCAGATCAATGGGCTCCGCGGGATCCCATCGGAGGTAAGCTCCTGACAGAAAAACAAGCATCAATACAGATGACACATTACTAAGACAGCATGTTGTAACTTAGTCAACTTACCAGCGCCACGTTCAACGCGTTCCAGACGCTCGATCATGTCGCTGACGACGCCTTCCATGAAGGCAAATTTATCGGGGAAGTCTCTCCACATTTTGCTAACAGCAGCAGACGTTAAGGCATCTTCTTCCCCTGTAGCGAAACTTGGTTAGACATTGCCTCCATTAATAGATTTTTCAAAACACGCTAACGCACTCATTACCTCTGCCTGTGACATCGGCGATTTCACCAGCAGCTTCCGTATCTCTTTCCTTTTCATGCACCGGAGTCTGTGCGTCACTGGTTCTAGTAGCTGGGGCCTCTTCACGCACCCCAATCTGTACGCGGCTTCCGCTAACAGCTGGGGCCGCCTCACGCACTGGAACCTGCACACGGCTCGTATCAATAGACGGGGCCTCTTCTTCCAAAATTGAGGCCCCCTCCCCACGGCTTAGTACCAGCGCCCCTGTCGCAGGGGTCAATTGCCCTGACATTTTTGCTGTTTACACCATACATTAGCGTATAATTCTGGATCATCTAAAATAAACATAGCGTATACAACCTTTCACACTTACCAGGCGGAGGTTTAGTCCGCTGCACCGTGAGCACAACATTGTGGCATCCATCGCCCCCAGGAGCCTCAGCTAGGCGGAGCTTCTTCCGTCGGGCAGCCGGTTCTACAATTTCCTCCGCCAGACGTTTCCCTCGTGAGGCGTCGCCGGTGTAGGTAGGCATGATCCCGCCTACACTATCGACGCCTCGCGCTCGGGGCGCCGTCAAGCCTTTAGTCGTTACGGACAACGACTCCCCGATCCCTTCCGGCGGATCCTGCCCACGGGTAGTGCTGAGAATGTGGGCGATCCAGGGTCTGGATAGCTGGTCTGGGTCTTGCTGTATCCATATCCCATTCCTCTGAACGACCAGAAACTCAGCAAACCGTCGGAGGCAAGCTATGAAAAAGGCGTAATGCACATTGAAACGGGACTCAAGCTTCTCCCGAAGCTTGACCATTTCATTGCGCAGTCCCTTAGCAAGGTGGCCTGCCCAATCAAACCGGGCTCCCTCTTCCAGGACCACTCGCATGATGCGGGTCTATTCTACCGAAAAGAACGTCGCCTGCAAGAGGGTTTTGGGGAAGGTCCGGGCTCGAAAAAGGGGATAAAGTATCTTGGCAGTCCCCAGCTCAAATTTGTCACAAGGAAACCCCTTGGCCTCCTTAGGAATCCTAGGCCACTCCCTCAGAAAGTCCTCGACTCTAGCGCTCCTCGTGGTCTTCACTTTTACGGGAAGGCCGTTCGACCGAGAAGAACTGAGCGTCAATATTGAAGTTTACGCGCACGTTATTCACGCGCGTGCTAAAACGATCCGCCTTCTCGCTCAAGGAGTTGACCAAACCTATCATTTCGCTGGCAGGGACATCAAGGGTCGCAGCCAAAAACAGGTGCATTAGCCCTGCAGCCTGGATCTTGCTGGTCACTGCGACTGGGGCCGCCGAATGGCCGAGCCAACGTTGCGCCTCCTTAATATCCCCATAACGAAAGAGGACATCCCTCGCCTCGTGGCCGGAAATCGTAAGGGTAATTTCCCGGGATTCCCTAACTGAAAGGCATAAAATGCAAGACAAAAAAAACACTATTATATACTATCCGTGACTCCTCACTACACGCATAACGTTAGAACACACAGTGGCCTTACCGGGGCCAAACGGCAATGGAAATGGCGGGAGTTCTCTCTCCATCTCCTTGACGGTGAGAGGCGGATCCAAGGTCCAGTCCTCGTGTAGCCATCCAAGTTCCTGACAAGTCTTAAAATGGTGCTCGTAGCAGGTGTGATACTCGCGCATCTCATGGCCAATTTGCCCAATAACACCGGCACGCACGTTGTTGGTTGCGGTAAACGCCGATATTGCCGTTTCGGCCCAGGCCAACGTATCACCATCGCCGAGTAACTGGTTGTCATGTATAAAAAACCTGTACCATGCAGCATAAGCTTCTTTTACATTTTGCACATAGACTTATCCTACATTGCAAAAAAAAAACAGAAAAGTAGACATCAAACAGTTAACCAAATCTGCTTACCCGCTTGCATAATACACCGTGCCTTGTGGGTTCTGGAAGTATGTCGACACATGATGAGCCACGAACAGCGTATTATACACATGATAACAGTTGAAACAGGCCATGTCCCAGATCCAGCGTAAGCTCCGCAGACCGCGGGCGCTAAGCACTTGGTCCTCGGGATGACCCGTCTCGATGGCTCTGTCTGTCAGGTAAGCCAGAATCCCCTGCGCCGACCCCGCCAATAGGT
>MNCI01033529.1:4037-54297 GCA_015680685.1 Gnetum montanum | reverse complement strand
GGCTACGTACCTGTGCCAGTTTAGCGTCGTGGCGGACGCATGCAAAAGATGCCAGTTTTCGTCTTGGCGGACCTGTACAACAGTGCCAGTTTTACGTCGTAGCAGACGGTTACCATTTACCAGTTTAGCATCGTGGCGGACGCGTGCAAGGCATGCCAGTTTTACGTCGTAGCGGACGATCACTGCCAGTTTTACGTCGTAGCGGACGATCAGTGCCAATTTTACGTTGTAGCAGACGATCAGTGCCAGTTTTACGTCGTAGCGGATGAGTACTGTCATACCTGTTGTCGACACCGTAGAGNGACCATGGTCTACTGAGACTTAAAACCAGTAACGGCAGTCTTCCAAGACTTAAAACTGGGATGTACAGATCGCCAGCATGTTTAAGCGAGCGTGATCACTCTTGTACAGTTGCACAGCAGACGAGGTGGGATACTGAAATAGTCCCAGTGTCGCCACCCCACCGGCATCCTACTGATTCCTCGGATAAGCAAAGAGGCATCTTACAGATCCCTCGGAGATGCCGCCACCGCACCCGCCACAGTGGTGGTACCTCTGCNGCTATTTGTCCTGATATTTCTCAATCGCACCAAGAGCCTGTATCCGCTTCTCTTCTACTGAATCCAAATCCATTATTCGAGCCTCTGTGTTTTTTNTCTCAAATTCATCTGGCCGGTTCCTGGTGCAGCCAGTTAGCTGCACTGTGTCTGATGCCTTTTTGGCGAAGATATGCAGCGCCGAATCATCAAGATTGGCAGCTCCGCCCGTGTGCTCTAGCTCCGTCTTTTCAGCCCATTGGCTCTATCTAACATCAGAAAGCATTGGTTTCAAGAACCTCGCCTTTTGTTCATGAGCAATGGTGTCCTCTGTTTTCTTTGGTGGTTGCAGGTTACTTGCCTTGGGGGATGTCATCCCAAGGTGCGTTCCATCTGAGCGGTGAAGTACAACAGTGTGTTGAAATGGCTGCTCAGGTTTGCCCGACCACTTAGCTCTGCACATCTACACCTCGCATAATCTTACCCTTAACTCTTGTTTTCCTCCATCCCCACCACCTAGTTCCCATACGCAAAACTTACATACGCACGTATTCATCTTGCCGCATTCACGCTAGCAGAGACATCACAGAAAGTGATGCGCAACGCTCCTTTTGCACGCATTCCTGCTATAATCGGTAACAGAGAAACCTCCGGCTGACACGCTACGCTCATCTGAAAGCATTCCTGTTGACCGCGTATTTCATACCCCTGCCATCCATAACGCATTTTGCATTTTCTCCGAACCTATTTCCAGCTATATCCCTCTATCCCCCATACTCGCCAGTCTTGCTCTTCCATGTTGACAGGGCAATACTTGAGTAGCCATGGATGAACACTGTTCTTGCTTTGCCAATTCGGTGTTTCGCATTCTTTGTCGACGTCTTTCGGGTAAGCCCTCTAATCGTCAACAAAGAGGGGCCATTGAAACACCGTGAAAAATTACGGGTCGGCCTCACGCAAAGATTCACAATTCAAGCGAGAGCGCGCTCCAGCTTGGTTCCAGGACAAGTTTACGCTCTATTCGCATGGCAGCGTAATGAGTATAATAAGCTCCAAAATAGTCAAAGGATGAATCTAGAGAAGCGCAACAGTTTGACGCTTTTCCTCGCGGCGCATAAATAACTTGTTTTTACGCTTGTTACGCGGCGGTGCGTACCATTGCGTATGTTATCATTCAAGTTGCACATTGTTTTACGCTTCATTATGCATAGCTGCGTAGTGAGCGTAAGGCATACATTGTTTATGCTTCATTATGCGCAGCTACGTAGTGAGCGCAACTCATACATTGTTTACGCTTTGACACGCGCAGCTGCGTAGTGAGCATAAAGTTGTACATTGTTTACGCTTTGACACGCGCAACTGCGTAGTGAGCGTAAAGAAACTCTGAGCTTATTGTTTTTACACCAGATTACGCTCATACACGCAACGTAACGCGAATGAGTGTAATACAGCCTGAAAGCAATTAAAGCACGTTCAGCATGTGCCTACTCTTCACACGCACAACACGCAAACAAGCGTGTTGTGCGTAGTCACAGTCTGACTTAAAAGATCATGCCAGCAAGGCCCGCAATATCTGGGACCCACATCATTAGGGTTGTGCCTTTTCCACGAAGTGTCGCGGCCTATAAATACCCCAGTTGACAAAGATACAGAGGTTGGCAAATCAGAGAAGCAAAAAGCATATTTCTGAGCACCAGAGCACTTAGCACTTTGGAGCAGAGATACAGAGAACAGCGCTTTGGCAATCGTGGACATCATCACCTTACAGCCAAAGCAGAGTACAGTTTGACCTGAGCACCGGTGACAGGAGCAATCTTTCTGCTGAAAGGACTCTATCAATTAGAAACAGTTGATCGGTAGACGTCAAAGCTTGGCCTGCCTTGCATCTCAACTTTAGCCCACGAGGTAGATCGGACTTCTGTTTAGACCGTTTTGCTTGTTGTTCTGTGCTTGTTTCACATCCTGTAATCGGGGATTCCCCAATGTAATTTCTCATACGAAATATACATTTGTAAGTCAAAGCGTAGATCTTGAAGCTTCGAGCTTCTCTTATGTCAACCCCCTTTTATCGTGTTTAGCATTATCGCCGTTGCAATCCAACTACATCGTTTTCCCCTCGTTTTATCACTCTTCGAAACAGATTGCTTTCTCTCCACGTAATTTTCATCGTTTTACCGACCTGTAAGTCCCTGTCTGATCGACAAGACCGTTCAGGGCGCCGCGGATTCGTTTTTCCAGCATAGCCCTCGCGCGGATCCGTGGCTAAAACTATGTATGCCAGAATCTCGATTGGTATTTCCAGCTGCCGACGTTTTCTGTCGTTACACCCTGTATGCTGGACCTCAACCCTGCACACTGAGCATACAGCCTTCATGCTGTGCCTACAGTTGAAACCAGTACACCATCATTCCTCTGCATCCACCGGGGCTATTCGTCCGCCTTGTGTCAGATCCACAACTACGTTCAGATTGGTGCATTGTAACTTCTATTTGCAATAATATTGCCACATTTCTTTTGCTCAGATTTGTTACATTTTTGTTCGTTCATTATTGTACGCTTATTGTTTACATTCTTGTATGTTTACGCTCCATTTTACATTAGTTACGCCATTTACGTATAACCCAGCGTACATTCGGGAAAATCCTTGTTTGATCTGTGTGCAGACCACTCAAGGTACTCTACCTTCGCTAATTCCAGCTTGCCCTTAAGTGAAGGTAGGGTCTTTTGTGCTTGTCCGGGGATCTCCTGGTTCCTGTTTCATTCTAGCTAGAAACCGATGATTTCATACAGTACAAAAAATGGCGCTAGAAGGAGGGCCCGAAACTGCTTAAACTTACTATGCTCTCATACCCTGATCCACCCAGATTCACGTTGCATCGACACCAAACCCAACTTTGAAATTCCCAAATCTGCACCCCATTTTACAGAATTCCCAACATCTACACGCTGCTCAGTCTATGCCATATGCTATAGACTCTGTCTACGTTGCAGTATACCTGTATGTTGTACGTCGTAGACTTCGACTACATGCCCCCCTATCTACACTGTACGCTGTAGACTCTATCTACGCTACTCAGCAGACCTTTACGTTGTACGCTGTAGACTCTGTCTACGCTACTCAGTAGACCTCTACGTTGTACGCTGTAGACTTTGTCTATGCTGCTCAGTAGACCTCTACGCTGTACGCTGTAGACTTTATCTATGCTGCTCAGCAAACCTCTACGCTATACACTGTAGACTCTATCTACGCTGCTCAGTCTACGTTGTACACTGTAGAATTTGTTTATGCTACTAAGTAGACCTCTACGCTGTACGTTGTGGACTCTATCTACGCTACTTAGTAGACCTTTACGCTCATCTACCTACATGTTTTAACGTATACCTGTACGCTGTCACTATACGCTGGTCGTTGAAGCCTATACGTTGAGATCCAGTCTATACGCTGTACGTAGCGAACATAGGTGTACGTTGCACTAAGTATACCAGTTTCATATCCCTTCCACTGTGTCGTATTGACAACCATTCATCATGAACACTGCAAACCCCAACTCTTCAACCAAACCCATCACAGACATTGTAGGCCCCTTGGCCGTTCAACAACCCGTAGTACAACCCACGACAGGGCCTCGCTGGTCTCTCAGATTGCAAGGGAAGAACCCATCATTTAACATTATAACTCAGGAGCAATACAATTTCATATGCATAAAAATACAAGCCAGCCTTGCCATGGATCAAATTGAAATGGAGGTTAAAAGACAATACAAACTCTTCCATAGGGGAGGACATGAGTTCATCCCATCCCCATACGATATTATCCCTCTGCCAAAGCATTACTCTGAGCTCATCTCACAACTCCTACAAAGGAGTCAGGCTCTAGACCAATCTGTAGCAAATCCTCAGTTGGAAGAGGAGGATGACTTCGCAGCTCAATCCGAGCATGAAGACTCGTATCATACCCTCAGCCCACAAACCTATGTAAACTCGTTGTTTCAAATGACCCAAACATAGATACCTCAACAAGAGCCACCCATGCTTATCCATGTTCCTCCTATAACCGATGCGCAACTCAACACACTTCCCCTTGCTATTCTCTCCATTGCAACAATATCCCCATTCTTGCAAATACAACTTCCTCAAAATGACGTAGGAGTAACCTTCCTATCCAGAGTGATTGGGATGCCGCATGTGGTACTGGCCTCTACATCTGCTCATTATATACTTCTGATCCAAACCCAAGGAACCCCTTTCACCACTATAACTCAACAAGTTCAGAGTGCCCGTACACAAAGCGTGACTAGGCAATGGGCAGCGATTGGTGCTCAACCACATCAACTCCCTCACTATAACATACTACCTCACACAATTTTACCAGCTAACATCCCTCAAGGACAACCACAACAACAACAACAACCCCTTACCTACAATGTGTCGCCCTTAGCACCACCCGCTACAAATATTCTGCAAGCGTAGCCTCCAACCACACAACTTTCTTCCTTCTAGCCCACTGTCCAGCAATCTAGCCTATACATTGTACAACATCCTCAATCTACTATCTCACCTAGTGCCCAAGATTGGGTTGATGCTAAAAAGCTAATGCAAGAGCTAGCTGACGAGGTCCAATGCCTCAAGATAGCCTCCGACGGAGAGCTCAAGGTAGTGGACTTCTATCACGATGACCCTATCAACTCTTCGGTTCTACATCTAATAGTACCTAAGGGTGTTTCCTTACCCACATTGACTAAGTACAATGGAGAGACAAACCCCAACGCTTAGCTTATAACATTTAGACTAGAATGCGCACTACTTTAGGCTTGGCCACATGCCATTCTACAAGTGTTTCCCATGTCCCTCGCAGGGAAAGCACTTGATTGGTATTAGGCCTTACCACGAAACTCAATATCTTCTCTAGAAGACTTATTACACCGATTTGTTATCAGGTTCAAGTATAACTTAAAGCCTGAAGCGACACTTGACAACCTCATACAGGTCAAGCAAGCACCTCTTGAACCTGTCGAAAAGTTCATCCAACGGTGGAGTGCTGCCCTAAATGAGCTCCATGAGCTGATCCCAGAGACATATCTCCTCACCATCCTAAAAGGGACCATCAACGATTTTGTTAAGTCCAAACTATATTATCTCAATGCTCGCACTCTTAGTCAAGCGTTCGTACAGATCAAGAATATAGAGGAGGTAGCCCAAAATAGCCACTACCCTGCATACTCAGCCTTTAGAAACCAACACAAAAAGAAAGACAAAGAAAAGGCTAAAACAACTATAGTGGCAGTAGGAGAAACACAACAAGCAAATGCAGGACAACAAAAAAAACCGCTTGCTACCCCTGCCAATTACGCCAAACCCGCTCCTGCGGCTGCACGAGAATCATCCGCATCACAAAACCCTACACCAAGTCGTATGAGAAACTTCGAGAGGAAGGACCCCTCTTAATATACGCTGTTACCCATGAAACCATCGTAGTTGTTCGACCAACTCTTGAAGGCCAGATTGATGAAACATAAATAGTTGTCCCCCGTGGCAATCCAAAGACATGATCGGTTCCGTCAATTGGTTCAGAACCCAAGCCTGGCAACGCCAGATGAACCCCCGGTTCCAAAAGGCTTTAGAATGGATCGTTTTTGTGATTATCGTCAACGTAATGGGCATGGAACTGACTATTGTTTCACCCTAAAATAAGATATCCAACGAATGATTGATGAAGGTCAAATCACTTTTGATGAAGCCAATTCGGTCCAACCACAAAACTAGGCCATGGGCGTATATAAAGATCCTATAAATACTAAAGAAGCACCATATGTAATTAACATCATCTACTTTGATAACTAATCGAAAACACCTGGGATTAACATAGTCTAGTCCGATCATGAGCAGCAAATGCCTAAGGAACCATTTGTGGTGCATATTCCTCCCACTATACAAACACCTGTGCCTCAACCATCATACTCCCCATAGAAACCTTATGTCATCCGAATACCCCCTGCTGTGGCAACTTCTATCACACCACCATGTGAAAAACCATACGTGGTGCGTGTACTTCCCGCCACAACTACCGCAAACACACAACCACCTCCTACTTGGCCCACTCCCTATGTAGTCCGAGTATCACCTGCTGTCAAAACTACGGAGGTACAACCTCTGGCTAGGCCAACTCCATATGTTGTTAGGATATTTGAATGTCCTGATGACCACCAATATTCCACTCCACAAACACAGAATAAACCGATTCCCTATGTCATCAAGGTGTCTAGCTAGCTTAACACTCAACTGCATTCAATCGCCCAACCACAACCCCGCCTTACTCCATACGTTGTACAGGTTCCAAAGCAACCTGAGGTTTCAAAACCAACTATACCCCCATGCCACACACGAGAACACCTGGTAGACAGGCTTACACAAGAACGCTTGGAGAAGGAACGTCAACAACTAGCCTTAGGACCTCCCAAACCTACCCCACTAAGTGCAATACCCATGGGATCACCTAATAATAAACCAAACACAGGCTTCGAGGGTGAATCATCCGGAAAGCATGATAAGTCTAGATCAACAGTTGTGGATAAAAATGATAAACCAACTACGCATGAGATAAAACTATTGGGCCCTATGGACCAAATGACTATCGAGAAACATACGCCCAACAGTAGAGATCTAGCAATAGCTCTAACACAAGTCACGTAGGCACTTAAACAAAAAAACACTTCATTGAGCTTATACGACCTGGTGTTAACATCTCAAATCCATTGCGAAGCCCTAGTGTGCATGTTGACTTCCATCCCAGTAAGTGAAGACTTACCTCCAAATGAACCTTCAATTCATGTGGTAATGTACTCGCCTTAAGGATCAACTCCTAAGCCATTAGGTTTCCACAATGACAACATCAAAGTGGATGAGAAAATGGGAGAGGCGACAACCACACCTATGTTCATAACAATACGAATAAATCAATTCAAGATACATAGAGTGCATGTAGATGATGGAGCGGCTACAAACGTAGTGCCATATCCCATCGTTGAACAATTGGGGCTTACGAAGCTAATTAGACCAAATACCACCACATGTTTAAAATCGTTCAGTGGATCACGCATAATAGTCAAAGGAACCGTGACTTTAGACTTTATAGCAGGGGACCAATTCCCCACATCTGCCGACTTTGTGGTCATCGATGAGATGCCAAGGTTCAATTTAATATTGTGACAACCCTGGTTAGCCCAACTAAAAGCAGTCTCTTCCCCCATACACCAAGAGATTCACCTGCCTTATGAAGGTGGTGAAATAATTATACACAGGGAGGCTGCTACACCTACCATCTCATCGTATACAGATACAGACCAAGGCTCAGAGGTTAAGCTTGAAGAACCTAAACAAGATGATACAAATGAACAAAAAAGATGTACGTGACCAGTAGGCGATAATCTCTTAGACACAAAGGAAAATTTACCCAACACAGAAATACTCGGGCCTGAAATCATACATATACAGCCTCACTTAGAAACTACAATTGACACAAAAACTACGATACATGCAGAAGCACCAGAAAGCACCAACACAGGAGATGTTCCATCAGACGTCCCTTAGGCCGAATTACCATTCAACGTGATCAGTGAAGGAGACGCTGAATATAGAATCATACCCGTTAATGCTACTCCTAATGGTAAAATGAGAAAAATCAAAAAGTTACTAAACTAATAAACGAAATTCCAGTCCAAAATGATGTTAAACTATCATGTCTGCAATTACATAAAACTAGCCACGATCAGAAATGGTCGGTCTATCAAGAAATCCACCAGTGTCACCTAAAACTTCCCTTGTTTACACATGGCCCGAAATGGCCTTAAACTAAACCATTTTCTTACACTCTATTTTTCTTGCAAACTCAAGTTCATTGTTTGAATTTATGCTTATGTTTAGTTTTTCTTCACATTTTCCTTTTCACAATTATCCTTCAATTATAATTACATTCTTACTTGCATTCCCACTCCGTGCATTGCACTTAAACAATAAAACAAACCAAAACATTTTACATTACTGCATTGTGTTTACATTGAAACTCAAAATCCACAACAAAAAATATGTAGAAATATATATACATGTAGTGATATACAGTTGGACAAGTACAATTGATCCCATTCAACAGTGCAATAAAACTCAAAGAAAAACCTTTAATTTACGATTCATGTAAACATATGAGCCAGGATGGTTGCAAAGTCAAAGTCAAACATCAGGGATGGGAGGGTTATCCCCTTCAGACCTGCCGACACCATGAGTCCCCACTCCGCTGGGGCCACCTTCTTGAACATTGTCATCGCCTCGACCCTATAAAATGCAAAAGAAACAATCAACACAAGAACAAAAGAGGAAACTCCTAAATATCACTCAACAAACAAATTTCATAACAACAAAATGCTTACCGTAGGAGATCCCCCTAAACTGAATTCTAACCGACGAAGAATTTCTTCCTCTGAGACGCTTGCCCAGTCAGTCCCATCGAGGTCTAGATCAATGTTTGCCAAGGCTTTCCCCTTGTCAACCACCAACCATGTAGGACATTTCAAGGGGAATTCACCCATAGAGACCTCCCCAGAAGCAATCATAATTACCCTCGTTAGCAATTCCATCTAAATAGTTATATTCCTTTAATGATTTCTTGTAATGATGCTTGTGGTTTTTCTCATCTTGACCCCACTTACGCACCTTGGAAGCGAAGGCCTTCCAATCCTAGCACTTGAGGTTTAGTAGATCTATCTGGGCCTTACGCTCTGCTAGTTTCCGAGTCAATGATGCATGGTGATTTAGTAAGTTCCAATATCTAGTATAAGTGATCTCGGAAGTTCACCAAGAACGATCACCTGTTAGTCTGGCCGAGGCAAACTCATAACAAGCCTTAAGATCATCATGTTCAGTTGATAACTCGGAAACCTCTTTTTCCTTTGCCTGGATTTGCAACCATAGCTGTTCAATGGAATGCCTACAGGTCCAAAGCGATTTGGCATTATGCACAAGACCTTTCGCCACCTTGTCATAGACCGACCTTGGTATCTGTTCAACTTCTGGTGGTAGTGCAGGCAAGCTTTCAATACTAAAGATCTCAGATGGATCCCACTTTAGCTTGGCTCCTACACACACAAAAAGAACAAGCATTAAATCTTAGATGGCAAAAAGAGTGTGAAACTCAAAGGCTGCAAAACACTCTAAACATCTGTACCTATTTCAGGATGGGCCTGCTGAATGTGTTTGACCACCTTGTCAACGATACTGGTCATGAAATCCATTTTACTTGGCATCTCGGTCCAAGTAAATGGTTCATGAGTACGAGATGGATTAGCCTCCGTGGTCATTTCAGGGGGAGCCACTTTCATGGGCACTTCCAATCGCATGGTAGGAATAGTCCTAGTCTCAATATCTTCGTCTGGAAGTGATTAAAAAAACATAAAGTTAAAACCAAATAATGGAAATAACAATTCGCGAGGCAACGCAATAAGACAAAAGGAAATATATCATGTTCTCTGTCCCCTTCCTAGTTTGGAGGGTCACCAAGGTCCAATCTTCCCTTAAGGAAGCTACTGAACATTTCATCAACACCATCCCAGTCATCAACCAGTTCTGTCTTCATGGTGTCTTCTGCTAGCTCTTCCATCACTTCCACCTAATCTTTGTTGACCTCTTCCTCCTCAATTATTAAGTTCGTTGGAACTTCTTCCTCCTTGATAATGGTTTCTAGCTCTTGTCTCCTCACTTCCCGAGTCAGGTCTGAAGACATTAGTTTCATGTAAGTGGTAAAAATGAAAAAAATGAATAAGATGAGAATGACAATACAAGTGCATCAAGCTTATTTACCTCGAGCAGGAATTTTGAATTGTATTCGCTTCACCCTTGGCTCTTCTACAGCTGTGGCCACCTCTTTAGGGCATTCGTGCTTCTGAACCTTCGATTTGGCCTTCCCGATGGTCTCTTTGATGACCCAATTAGCTCTCTTTGCAGTATAGGGCACATTGTCTGGTTCCAACCCCACACTGTCACGTGTATGGATTGAAGTACCAGATGTCCCCTCAGTTGTGATAGAAACTGATTCATCGATCCCCTTGGGTGCAGCTTGGGACTCAGCTACCTTGAACAAATGGTTAATCCATGGGTGAGATAATTGAGTATGATCCCATAAAACATATTTATTATCTGCATGAACCACTAAAAACTCGGCTAAGCGATGTAGATAACCTGCGAAGAATGCAAAAGTAAAATGGAACTATGCCTCAACGTTTGAAAGCAATCACACTATCTCCCTATGGAAACCTAACAACAAAAATTGAGCCCAATTATAGGGCATCCCGGTCTCTAAAATGGTCTGCATGATGCGCACGGCCTCCACCCCAAGACTCTTCACCTGAGACAGGGACTTAGGAAACACCCGTGCCCTAAACAAGGGATACAATTCATTGACTTCCACCACCTTTGACGTTCCCTGCATAGGAAATCCCTTAGAGCCCTTGACAATGCCCAACCAATCTTCTAGCTCACACACCACATGGAGCTCTTTCTATGCCCTATCCAAAACCACATTCACGCCATCTACTGGTACACCGAAGAGGTCTGAAAAGAACTCGGCTGATAGATGAAAAACTATTTTAACACCCTTAATACGGGTGCTATAGTAGGTGACAGAGTTGGTAAACAAATTGACAATTCCAATCATTTCAACTATAAAAACATCAGGACTTGGGGTTGTGAATAACTCATGAGGCTAGCATCATCCAAACAATGGACAATAGACGATGGGGCACTGGTACGCAACCATCGCTGTGCCTTGCTGATCTCCTTAAATTTCATCGACAGGGTGCTCTCGGTCCGCCTTGTCGTAACAGGGTCTCCGCCAAGAGGGACATCAACTGCAAACATAATTGAAAACCATAACACTAGTATGACCAACATTGCAGTCAAACAAACAGACAAAGGCATCAAGGAAATATCATCACTTACCTTTAGTTATGGGCTTCGAGGTGCTAGAACCCAAGTCAGTATCACGAGGAAAAACTGGTCCATTGCGTGACTAATCTCCATGCAGCCACCCTCGAGCCGTGCATTGTGCAAACGCCCTAGAAAATTGCTTATGGAAATGAACAATGTCACCCTTGGTCTAAGCTAATATAGCTCCGTGGAGGGTGGGACCCACCATGAAAGTCTCTAAAGCAGTGTGAGCCAGGGCAAGCCCATCATCATTGACGCATATCCCATCCTTGTCAACTTGGGGCCTGCAAAAGAATGGTCATCAGAACAAGAGCAAACACTAAATGAAAAAAATAGAAACGAAAAACTAAACAAACTTACCTTTCTACCCTGTACACTGTGCCCGGAGGGTTCTAAAATAATGTATGCACACGCGTAGCCAAAAACAAGGTGTTATTGAGATAGTGAGGCCCACGTTGCAATAAGTTCCACACACGCGTTAACGGATGAGTAGATCTGGGCCCCCCAGAGGGACTGTCCTCAATCACAAGTGGTCCCTCATCAATGTCCACCATGAAGACCATGACGCCATTTGCAGATCCTAGCAACATTGTTTCAAGCACGCTTCACGCTACTTGTTCGCTTAGGTGTGACCATATCGCTACCTTGAATCTGTCTAGGATGAAGGTAAGGAACTCACAGGCCCCTTCCCTAAACCATACCACATTATTATCAATAGTTAGATCAGGGGCAGGTTCGTCGGTATTAAGGGGCCCAAACCATGCCAGTACTCCAACCAGCTCAACTACTAAGAGGAAAGGCTTATGATCCCTACAAATAACCAGAATGCCATGATAAATCAGCTATACATGAAAATGAGATGGAGAAACAAAATTCCATGTTGAAGGCCAATACTTTGAAAAAAAATTGCAAACTGTTTACACTCGACGTATATGCTACCAACAAACTGTTTACACTCAGCGTATACGTTGTCAAAAAACTATTTACACTCGGCGTATACGCTATGAAAACTATTTACGCCCAGCATGCAGACCCTGTACACTGCGAAAATTGTTTACGCCCAGCGTGCAGACCCTGTACGCTATGAAAACCATTTACGCCTAGCGTGTAGACCCTGTACGCTATGAAAACCATTTACACCCAGCGTGCAGACCTTGTACACTGTCAAAACTGTCTATGCTCAGCGTGCAAACTCTGTACGCTGCCAAAACTGTCTACCCCAAAATAAGAAGTACAAATGAAAGAAATTAATTGAGGTAAGATCAGAGCCTACCTGTGTGCTGATCTAGGCCATCATGGAATCCTAGGCCTAGGCAAACACTGCAGCATGGCCTCACTTTCCTCCGTGAAAGTCAAGTCGGACCCCTTCCTCCCCTGGCCTTCTACCTCCTTGCCCTTGCCCATTCCGGCATCCTGTACGCTGAAACTGATAGGTTTACGCTGGGGTTTGAGCCTGCACGTTGAGTTGAATTGCTCACGCTGGGGTCTACCGCTCTACGCTTACACTAGATTTTGCCGCTCTATGCTCATGCTGGGGTTTGCTGCTCTACGCTTACGTTGGGGTTTGCTGCTCTAAGCTTACGCTATGGTTTAGGTGTACATTCACGCTACAACATAGGTTCATGCTACTTTTGAAATTTAATAGGTTCACGCTCACGCCCGTCATCCTATATATAGCGTCGAGTTGACACTGCCTCCACCGCCGCCGCCTTTGATTTTTTATTAATATTTTATTAACTTTAGTTAAAAATTGTTCAAAGTACAAAATACGGGGAAAATGCAAAACAAAATGATGAGATAATGAACACTACCACATATCATATTCCCTGGTAACCCAATTTCAGTTACCCACGCTGAACATTTTGGCGCAAACTCTTTGGTACAGATCATGCAGTAACTCAGCATCATCAAATCATAGGTACGGCCCGGTAAGACCTTAAACTGCCACACACAGCCCAGTAAGGCCTTAAACTGCCCCATTCGGCCCGGTAAAGACTTAAACTGTCCCATACGACCTAGTAAGGCCTTAAACTACCCCATTCGGCCCAGTAAGGCCTTAAACTGCCACACACGGCTCGGTAAGGCCTTAAACTACCACATTCAGCCCGACAAGGCCTTAAACTGCCATTCTTCTCGGTATGACGATAAACCACCACCGTATATGTACACATCATTTACGTTGCCTAGGAACACATAACAACCACTACTAGCTCACTCTACCCTTTGTTTATTGGCAGGAGCGAGCCCGATGGATTACCAGTATTTGTTCACATCATTGACCATCGACGGACCATACGGAAAGATCACAAGAGAAATCAACATAAATTCCATCAACTTAGGTCCATCAACAGACGACACAGTCATAGCCTCAACACAACAAACCTTAGACAGCTACAGAAGTATGACAAAATCCCTCGACATAGAAGCTGATTGCATCACTGAAGACCCTTTGATTAAAACCCCCATCGCTATGCCCAATGGTGACGTTAAAGTATTAAAATTGAGTACACTATTGCAACCCCAACTGGCCAAAGACATAGAACATGTGCTCCGAGACAACATAAAAGCATTCGCTTGGTCTTACACCGACATGCCTAGGTTAGATCCTCGAATCGTCCAGCACAACATTATACTTGATCCAAAATTAAGGCCAGTAAAATAAAAAGCACAAAAGGTTAAGCCTGAGGTAGCATTGGTGGTTCACAATGAGATCACCAAACTCTATCAGGTAGGTTTCATTCGGGTTGTTGACTACGCTGATTGGGTATCCAATATGGTTATTGTCCCGAAGAAGAACAGAAGCACTTGCCTATGAATTGACTTCCGGGACCTCAACGTGGTGACCATAAAAGATGATTTCCCCTTACCCAGCATTGATCAACTTGTTAACTCAACCGTTGGGCATGCCTTATTATCTTTTATGGATGGCTTCTCAGGATATAACAGATACGCATTAACCCGGAGCATCAGCTCCGGACTACCTTTATGACACCCTGGGGGACCTTTTGTTACACAATGATGCCATTCGGTCTCAATAACGCTGGGGCCACATATCAAAGGGCAATGACATTTATTTTTAGCGATTACATGTTGCATTCTCTCAATGATTGTGTAGATGACATCGTAATTAAATCCAAAACACCAGAGCAACACATCCATGATTTAGATTTAATTCTAAAACGTTGCTTAAAATATGAACTTAGGCTCAATCCAAAGAAATGTGTTTTCGGAGTAAAAATGGGCAAGATGTTAGGCTTCGTAGTGTCAGAAACAAGAATACGAGTGGACCCAGATAAAGTTAAAGCTGTTATCAATTTAAAACCGCCAAGTAACATTACTGAACTTCGGGGTCTACAAGGCAGATTACAGTTCATCAGGCGCTTCATAGAAAAATTGATAGACAAGTTGAAGCCCATGAATCATTTGCTACGAAAGAACATCCATTTTGAATGGACTCCACAATGCCAAGAAGCCTTCGACCACATTAATATAGCACTGGCTCAGCTACCAATAGTGTACCCTCCATAGAACAATAAACCCTTCTACATCTATCTCGCCACGTCGAATTTGTCCATCGCTTCTATGCTCTACCAGAAACAAGATGATGGGACTGAAGTCCCTATTTATTATTTGAGCCATGCATTAGTGGCCCACGAAAAGAAGTACAACGAGGTGGAGAGGTCATGTTTAGCCCTTGTCTTTTCCCTAAAGAAATGGCGACTTTACCTCTTCCATAACCAAGCCAACATAATCTACAAAGATAATGTGCTCAGGGCCATCACTGGTAACATCTACGAATCAAGCAGAATAGCGTGTTGGAAGGCCATAATAGCTAAATTCGACCTACATTACATAGCGTAGTCATCAGTCAAGGGTCAAGCCATAGTGAACCAATTGGCTACATCACCAACACATGATCAAGCAACAATAAAGCTAGAGTTTCCAGACAAGAACGTGAGCGCGATAGACATAGTTCCCGACGAGTATGAAGTTATTTTGAACTTTGATGGAGCATCCACCTCTTGAGGGGGGAGTGCTACCGCCATTATCACCTATCCCTCTAGGGAGATCTGACCCTTTGCCTACCGCTTCAACTTTCATTGTACCAACAACATAGCAGAATACGAAAGTCTCCTTAGGGGCCTTACCGCAGCATTAGCTTCCAACATCACACGACTTGTGGTCAGGGGAGACTCACAACTAGTTTTAAACTAAGTCACAGACATTTATACATGCAAAGCGTAACATTTACAACCATACTGTGACTTAGCTAAACACTTACTAAAGCAATTTGAAAACATGGATGTGCAACATGTCTTTAGAAAGGATAACACCATTGCGGACGCACTTGCCACGCTAGCCCTAAACATATCGCCTGACATGTTCCACATGTTACCAAGCTCTATAATCAATTGTGCTAAACCCATAACTGATACTCCCGATGAACTACCAATTGCATTCATTAGTATAACACATGCGATAGAATGATATGACGACATAAAAGAGTATCTTCTACACGATGAAACACCACGACATCTAACGAATGTCCAAAAGGATGCAGTACGAAAACGTTCTCAACAATATGCCCTAATAGGGGACACATTGTGTCATCGAACCTACGAAGGCATATTGCTAACGTGCATTAGTAGCGTTGATGCCCAAACCATCGTTGAAAAAATACATGATGGACTATGTGGAGGACACATAGCACCTAAAGCAATGGAAACAAAAATAAGATGTTTGGGTTATTATTGATCACACATGGAGTATGACTGTCTCTCCAAGGCCAAAATGTGCAACATCTGTCAAAAACATGGCAATTTGATACATGTTCCACCAAATGAGTTGCATATAGTGCAAATCACTTGGCCCTTTCAAAAATGGGGGTTAGACCTTATCGAACCAATAACACCCTCATCTTCCGCAGGGCATAGCTTCATCATAACCGCGACAGAGTATTTTATGAAGTGGGTAGGAGCTATTCCCCTTAGAAAAATCACATCCAAACACATATGCAACTTTATTCTTGAAAACATTGTGACCCGTTTTGGCATCCCCATGACCATCATCACTGATAACGGGCCACAATTCAGTAGTGCCGAAACCAGAGATTTCTATGAAAGCCTAGGGATCAAACATTCATTTTCATCCCCTTACTACCCTTAGAGCAATGGACAAGCTGAAGCCACAAATAAAACCATCATTACAATACTTAAAAAGATGTTTACCCAAAGCAAGAAAAGATGGCATGAGCAGCTGGTATACGCGCTATGGGCTTATCGTACTACGCACTGGACTTCCATAGGTAAAACACCATATAGTCTTGTTTATGGTTCAGAAGCTATTTTACCCTTGGAATTACAAGTGCTATCTCTAAGAATCACACTCTCTAGACTCCTCGACGAAGGGCAAAACAATGACCTACGCATTATTGACTTGGATTCAGTAGAGGAGGAACGGATACGTGCACTTGATTAGATTGAGTGCTACCAAAAATGACAACGACAACACCATTGGCACGATGCTCATAAGAGCCCTATTAAGGAGGGTGACCTTGTACTCAAAGCCATTCGAGAACACCCAGACAAATTCTCAGCCAACTGGGAAGGGCCCTACTTGGTTACCAAAGCGTACGACAACAGAGCATTCAAATTAGCTAACATGGAAGGGAATGACCTTGCAAATATGACCAATCACTTGTTCTTGAAATTGTTTCATATTTAAGCATGGACTCAGGTACGCGCCATCGTCCTAGCATCACGACAGTAAACTGATACCATAGCTCGTCTTGGCATAATGTCTGCAATGATAATAAACTAGCACCTATCTGGTACCATAGTCAGCTACCACAGTCACTTTCACCAGAGTCCGCTAAGACTATAAACTGGTTTGCCTCTTCACGGTCTGCCAAGACTAGAAACTAGCAATGTACCATCTGCCACGACACTAAACAGGCAATGTCCAACGGGTCATGACATAAAACTAACCCACAATGGTCCGCTATGACTATAAATTGGCAATTTCATCTCTAGCCTCCTAATCAGTGGCCGCATTCGAACTTCATCAAAGACGTTGCATCGCTTGTTGTCAGCCAATCCTGACAACATTGCTGCTGTTTATATACAGTGCCTGAAATTTCATCTGTTGCCATAATTTCATTAGTAGCTATTCAAGTCTAAGCTTGCTTACTCACTTATGGTTTTCTTGTCTCCTTGGAGTTGTCTTTGCAGGATGATACTCAGAGGTGTTCGTACAAGAATGCACTTCATCACAGCAGTGAGGTAAGACGTTGTCCATAACACATGCAACAAGACTAATCAAACCATTCACTAGTACATCTCTCGTTACATATCCCACCTATCCCTCAACAGCTTTCATTTAGTTACATCCCGGACACACCAGGTACAACCTGAAACATTGAACACACTGTCACACACGGTACCACTCTTAAGCAGTTGCAACCCACAACATGGCATCTGAGCATGTTCATAAGATTAAAAAAAAGGCCCTTCCTGTATAAGTCCTTCGCGGGAAGGTAGCTACCTTGAAAGAAAACGCTCATGTCCAAAACAAACAAGTAACATCATGTTGCATGGCTTTGGCTCTCTGCCAACAAGTTCCCTCAAAACATTAAATAAAGGCCCTATTCCTTCAAAGAACGCAACACCTCATCACGTGGCTTTGGTTGTGCCAACAAGTCCTCTTAGACACCAAGCAAGAGTCTTGTTCCGCCAAATGATGCACATCTCATGTCTTGATTCCGAGTCTGCTAAAAAATTGCTATTGACAAGGATCAGCATGACCCGTATACACACCAAAGCATTCCCTTTACCATGCACAATCCCTTGATCAGTTCCCAATCCTCACAGTTCCCATTTCCCTACTCAGCTACAAACTTCATGTACTACTGGACAAGGTGTGATGACATCTGGACAAGTGTCGAAGGACAATACTACTAAGTTGATTGTGGTGTTTTGCACTTCTTTGTCGATGCTTCTCGGGTCGATTCCTCCAAGCATCAACAAAGAGGGACCAATGAAACATCACAAAATTTTGAGCTTAGTACTTCTCCAACAAGAGTTGAGCTAAGTCATGGCACTCCCCAGCATCACTAAAGCTTGAGATCCCCACAGACAGCTTCAAGCAGAGTCGAACTCAACAAGAAGCAGCTCCCTAGGACCCACGAACGACCACGACAACATCTGGTATCAAACATGGTAACTTCGGAGCTCAAGATCCTTAATTCTCACTAAGTATGCAGTATGCAGCGTATACGCCCAGCGTACACGCCTCACATGTACGCTCAGCATGTATGACTAACGTATATGCCCAGAATGCAACCCTGAAACAACACTTCGGAGCAAGATTTTGTACAAAGAATCAACTCACAGGAACAGAGCAATCATCAGGTGTCATTATGAGCCCCAGAAAGACAAATTTTAGTCTCAACATCACATACTTTGGAGTGTATACGCCTAGCATGTGCATCCTACATGCCCAGTGTAGATGCTTAGCATCTACGCCCAGCATGTGCATCTTGCATGCCCAGCATAGACGAACAGCATGTACACCCAGCGTATACACCTAGCATGTATAATGTATACGCCCAGTATACCAATTAAAGCTCTCCAGAATCATGTTAGATCAAGCTCAACTAAGCTAAACATCCACAGGAAACATTCTCATGACATTCGAATTCAAATTTGAAGGCCAAACGACTTCTTTTGTTTTGATCAAGTCTATATGCCAAGGTCATACGTCCAGCGTGTATACGTTGGTGTACAGCGGTATACACCGGCGTGCAGCACGCGGCACACTTGTAAAATTTCATTCTTTCGCACTCAGTCAACTTGCCACATGTCACCCGACCCGAGAGTCCAGCACTCCATAGCCAATCATCCTCTCTCAGACCTGAGTCTAACGTCTAAACTTGTATAAAAACCCCAATTTTTCACTAGATTGGGGTTGGCAATTTTTAGCAAACTAGAGATAAAAAACAAAGAACCAAAGACACTGAGAAACCAGAGCAAAAACCTTGTATGCTGGACCTCAACCCTGCACACTAAGCATACAGCCTTCACGCTGTGCCTGTAGTTGAAACCAGTACACCATCATCCCTCCGCATCCACCGGGGTAATTCGTCCACCTTGTGTTAGATCCACAACTGCGTTCAGATCGGTGCATTATAACTTCTATTTGTAATAATATTGCCGCATTTCTTTTGCTCAGATTTGTTACATTTTTGTTCATTCATTATTGTACGCTCATTGTTTACATTCCTGTACATTTACGCTCTGTTTTACATTAGTTACGCCATTTACGTATAACCAAGTGTACATCCTATCAATGTACGTTCAGGGAAATCCTTGTTTGATCTACGTGTAGCTCACTCAAGGTACTCTACCTTCGTTAATTCCAGCTTGCCCTCAAGCGAAGGTAGGGTCTTCTGTGCTTGTCCAATGATCTTCTTGTTCCTGTTTCATTCCAGCTGGAAACCAATGATTTCGGATAGTACACTTATGTGTTAGTTTTGCATGTTAATTTTGTATTTTAGTTTTGCACTTGTTGATTAATTTGTTATTTTGTATTGCCTTTGAGTAGTCACTAGGTAATGTTGCAAGCCCTAGCGAAGTAGCAGAGTAGGAGGAAGAGGAACCTCAACCCTCACCTAACACCACTGATTGAGTAGACTTGATGTATCCCTACTGTTGGGTAATTTTGCACTTAAGTCATTTTTGTCACATGGTCATGCTATGTACTTCTGCTAATGGAAATATAAAACCTTTTGTGATGGTAATTGTGTGTGAAACTTCATGTTTATTTTGTTGACTATTTAATGTGGATAATGTAACTAGTTGATGCAATTAGGCCCCTTGTGGATCCCATGCTAGTTTAAGGACATGGCAGAAGGGTTATTGCTTGTTTAAGGCCATTTCAGGCCATGGTGATTACTAGTTTAAGGCCATTTTGAGTGATGAATAAAAGGAAAAGTATCATCATTTTTGGACTATGGTAGGTCATGAGGTGCCAATTAAGGCCATGGTAGGCCATGTACTAGTTTAAGGCCATTTCGGGCCATGGAAATACAAGAAAGGTTGCCATTTTAAGGCCATGGTGGGCCATGTGCTAGTTTGAGGCCATTCGGGGCCATGGCGATGTAAGAGAGGTTGCTAGTTTAAGGCCATGATGAGCTATGAGGTGGGAGAAAATGTTGTCAATTTTAGGCTGTAGTGGGCCATATGCTAGTTTAAGGCCTTTTTGAGCCATAAAAATGCAAAGGTTTCCAATTTTAGGCCATGGTGGATGACCTCTTTTTTTTGTGATTTTGAAGTTTATAATTTTTATGTATTTTAGTGTTTTTTTAATGCATAAAAAGACTAAATGGAAATGCATAAGCAAAAGAAATGCGTAATAAAGTGAATAATGTAAAATGCAAGCAACCATGTGAAATGTAGTTTTTCAAGCAAAAAGGCTAACGAGGCATGAAAAAATTAAGGGCAAGTAGGTGCCTAGCACATGCTGAACTAAGGAGGTACCTTAGTCTTTTAGTTGCTTTCTAACTTGATGTGGGTTAGGGGGTGCATAGGGCTTGGGTAGCATGAAGCATTATTCACCTATACCTTCATCATTGATGCCAAAGGGTAGTTCTACCCATAGAGCTTTCTCAAGAAGGATATAGGCCTTTTTTGGCTTTGCGAATGGGTCTACTAAACAAGGTTGACCCTTGTCCTCAACGTGCGATGTGTCATAAGAGAACTCTACCTCCAACCCTTGGTTTGTGTCAACATTGTTGATGATTGGAGGGACCAAATTACTATCATGTATAATCACTTCTCTACCTTTGTATAGAAGGTGGATCTCTTGGTGAATTGGTGAGGAGACAGCTCATAATTGGGCTAGCCAAGGCCTTTCCAAAGTCAGGTTCAACCTAGGAATCTCCTCGACAATAATGAATTCGACTGTAGTGGGGAATTACTCCCCTGCTATGAAGGCTATTGTGATCATTTCCTTCATGACAACGTATGACCTATTAAAGGACTTGAGGCATGTTTTCTTTGTGGCCTAGATTTGATTGGCAAGACCAAGCTTGTCAATGACTTGGAATGGGATGACATTAGTCGTTGCCTTGTCATCGATGTGCACCTTCTGAATCTTGCATTGTCCTGTGTAGATGGTTATAAACATTAGTGCAGTGGTAACCTAACCCTTTTCAAGGTCGACCTTAATTACCTCATCATGAAACGCTATAGGCATTGAATCTGATTCTTGAGGAGAAGGAGGAAGTATCATAGCATGGATGGCTTGTTCATCTGTAGGGATGTCCTCCTTAATAGGAATGGAGAACATTTGAACTAGTGCTTTACGGTGAGTGAAGGAGCTCATCACCAAGTTGTAGAGGCGTAAGGTTTTATTTTTTTTATTTTAGAGACTACTTGACTTGTGCCAATGTGTCTAGAAAGTCCTCATCATTGTCAATTGCCTTGTTAGCCTTCATCTCCTCCATGCTACTCAAGAGATGGATCTCCTGGGGAGGAGAGTTAGGCTTGGGTTGTTTTGCTTACCTATGAGCCTTAGTTCTTGATTGTTGAATGCTTGCGGTGGTAGCTTTAATATAGGAATGATAGATAGGGGGACAAGCTTAGGCAAACCTAATTCCATGTGTTCCCTCATTATTCAGTCATTGAGGTGCTCATTTGGCCTCCTAGGCTACCACCTTGACTGCTTGGTATTGTATGTGGGATGAGGCCTCAGGTGAGTAGAGCCTATTATAGTCCCCAGCACTATACTTAGCAAAGAGTCCACATGTTGTGGCATCCTAATGATGAAAGGTGTATGAGTTGCTTGTAGCGACCGAAAACGTTGACGGCTAGAAAAGAACGCTGACAGGGTCGTCAGCCGGCAACAATCTCCACCTTGTTTCTGCGAGAGGGCCATGCTAGATGGGATGGAAATGGGATGCCCTGAATGGTCTGGTCGATTAGACAGGGACTTAGTCGGTGTCTATATAACCTTTTGCAATGTGTGATTTGAAAAATGAAAACTGATAGTGCGAAGTAATGCTTAAATGTAAAAGAAGCAAAAAATAGTGTAAAATGCAATAATAAGTAGGGGACAAAGTAAAATGCAGTTAGAAAAATGCACTACTTCGGAGCTACAACTTTGCTCTATCAAGATGGATACAATCGGTTGCATAGCGCTGGGAAGTGCAGAGATCCCAAGGATAACCAAGACGTATAGAGCGAGACAACTGTGTGCTTGAACGCGAACTCAAGCGTTAACAATGCAAAGTGCTACCAAGATGGTAGGAAAGAGCATAACAAAATACCAATTGAGAATGCTAACTATTTATAATGTCAAAACAAGAAGCTTACAATGCTCAAGGTTACCGTGCTATCTTGCTTGCTTGTCAGCCAACAAAATTGGTAGCTGACTAGACTGCTCAGAAAATCAAAATCGAAAGTGCGAAAAAGAGAGCCCAAGTGCCATAAGCTCTTTTAATAGTCAGAGTGTCCCAGTGATCAAACGAACTAGGGAGAGTTTAAGCATCGCTTGTTGGGGCATTTATAGGACCAAGGATGCACGAAAGATGCAGTTTGAATGCCACGTGCCTTGGGCCCATGCTGACTTTTCTATGCTACATGTGCCTGTATGACCATTAGGCGAGCCTGCCATGCCATAATTACAAACCTATCACGTCGTAATTACGCTATCAAAGCAACAGTGTAATTAGGTGAGGTGCATTACTGTTGCATAACTGCTCATCACGTCTTGCCATGCTTTGTAGTGTAGCATGTTTGGCATGGCGTAGCATTTTTGTTACACTATGTCATGCTACCCAGTGTAGCTACCGGTTTGAAGCGAGAAAATTGCATTGTGTCCTACTGCATGCATTAGAAACCTTTGAAGTGCACTAACTGTTTGTCTTATCGTAACGTAGCAACTATCCTTAGTCGCAAAAAACCTCGTCCATTTGCAAACTTTGTCTTTTGCATTGCAAAACTTGCGAACTTGCTGATCCCGACCTTTAAGTTACCTTCTGTCACTTTTGCAGAATTGTTACGCCTTGCTGCTCCTTGTAGCTTAGCGTAGTGTAGCAGCAAACATGACTTGATTTTTCCAAGTTCGCCACTTTCTGGCGGAAGGAGACATTGCCGAAGGACTTGAAGTCGGGCGAGGGGACTGGTTGTCCAGCTTTTGCTATGCTACGCTATTCAGCATAACACACCATAGCATAGCACTATGCTTCTGCAGATGTCTTCTGAAGTTTGCTACGCTACTTAATGTAGCGTAGCTTAGTAAAATTCCTTCACTTAGAAAACTCACTGAAGCGGACAGTTTGAAAATCAGAGCATCCATCTCCTGAAGAACTATCGTAACGCTGCATGAATTGCAAAGACCTAGTGAAGTAAGGATGTCTTCGAATTTTGGGGTGTTTCATTGGCCCCTCTTTGTCGACATTTGAAGGATGGGCTCGAGAGACATTGACAAAGAAAATGAAACACCATGGAAGGCATGATGCTAACATTACTGGTTGGTGAGTGTCAAGATATCACTTAGCTATGCTTGAGATTGTTGCATTGGTTTCCAAGCAAAGGGCAAAGATGAGGTTTAGCAAAGTCCCTCGTTGGAGTGCTCATGAGGGACTTGTTCACATTTTCATCTTTACTTTGACCTTCAACCTCATGTAGGATAGGTGTTTCCTTCGAAGGATGAGTTGTGTTACATCCGCGAAGGGTTTTGACCTGCCTACAGATGCTTCCCATGCGACAAGTTATGTTACACATGTCATGGAATTTGCACTCTAAAATAATCAAGCTAGTCGAGGCACTCACTTTGCGATGCCGTAGCACTTGCTACTGTGGCTTGGACATGGTTTCGGCCACACCCTGTAAGCACGACGAAGAGCAGAATAGCCATGATGCAAAGCAAGGACAGAGGTCTTGCTTGCAGTAGATGTTGTTGAAGCTCTTGGAAATTTGTGCTGGTGCACGATGTCCAAAGTAGGGAGGCCAATAGCAACCTTGGCAGCACTGACGTGGAGGAGTTGACGTCGAAGGCATTAGGAGCTGCTGTGAGTGCGAATGCTCTGGAATCCCTACCAAAGGCATGCATTCTCAGTTCAGCTATGGGATCAGCTACCACATAGCTAAATATCGTTTGAGTCGAGGCATTGGTAGGGGGCTGGAGGATGACAATATTTTTGCTAGGCCATAATACTGCTAGAACTCCAGTGGTGGGCACTAGCCAAGGAACTACCATCAGGGCGGTGGGCCATGGCCATGGTAGGTTCGGAGGGCCAGTGTGATGCCATACGACATCTTCGGAGGGTCAGCACAATGCTAAGGGTGGTGGCATTGTGTGCATTCCATATCGTGTTCCCACTGCATCGTGAACACTATGCATGCTTGTTCGATGTGCACTTGACGTAGATGCATGCTAGGGACGTGATGCGAACCCAGTTTAAAGTCCTGGTGGATCGTGTGCTGGTTTAGAATCCCAATGGACTGTTGTGTTGGTTTAAGGTCCTAACAAACTGTACATACCATTTTTACATCATAGAGGATGGTTGCCACCAGTTTAATGTCATAGCAGATGCTGCTTGTTGTTGTTGCTAGTTTATTGTCGTAGCTGAAACACCATAAAATTCTGAGCTTAGCACTTCTCCGACAAGAATCGAGCTAAGTCATGATGCTCCCTAGCATGACTGAAGTTGAGGACCTCATAGACAACTTCAAATGGAGTCAAACTGAGCAATAAATGGTTCCCTGGGACCCACAGAAGACTATAGTGACATCTGGCATCAAACCTGGCAAATTTTGAGCTCAAAATACTTGGTTTTCACTAAGTATGCATCCTGTACACTGGCCTATACATGCCCAGCGTATGGCCTAGTGTGAAGCAACTTTTGAGCCTCAAAAACTCATCAAAAAAGGTTAGAATTGAAGGTTTAGACTCTCCATGAACTTCCCTAAGGTCCCAAGTAGGTCTCAGGCTCCTAACAATCAAATTTTGGGCACCAAACGGGTCATTTCCTGCCTACATGCTGGCTCACACGCCTAGCGTATGACTTCAAAGGTGATCCAAAATAGGCACTTTGGAGCAATGTTTTCATAAGGCATCAACTCCCAGAGATAGGGAAATTGTTAGGAATCATCATTGGCTCAAGAAAATCAAGTTTTGACCTTGAAATCATGCACTTTTGAGTTCACATGTTGAGCATGTACATCCTGCACACCCAGCATATACACCTAACGTGTGGCACCAAGGACAAGGTTAAACAAGCACTTTTGGGCAATTTTTTGGTGTAGGGTTGACCCTCGAGACATGGGCATCTAGTCTACATCATCCCAGGCTTTGAAAAATTCCATTTTAGACATCAAAAGTATCATTTTTGGCCTCACACACTGGCCTATACGCCCAACGTATATGCCCAGTGTACAGCCAGTATGCACCTCAGAGATGAGCCCAAAACTCCATCGAAATGAAGTCAAAATCAACTCCTAGATGACCTAGAGGACCACCAAGACTCAAGGATTAGTGTACACACCCCAGCGTACCAGATCTGATTCCTAAATTGCAGTTTTCATGCTCACACGCTAGCCTATAAGCCCAGCGTGTGGCCAGCATGCTCAACTTCAGGCCTCTCAAAACCCTGTCAAATCAAGGCCAAATGAGCCCAAATTTGATAAGCAGCATCCTTAGGAAATCAGGCATCCAAAACCATGGTTAGAACTAGCTTCAGATATCAAAATATAGGTCAAAATGTTTCACTCTTGACCACGTACTGTCTAGCGTATGGAGCGTATACGCCCAGCGTATGAGGGTACAGAAACACGCCAGATGCCCAAACTCACACGCTGGAAGCTCTATGGACATGCCAAGACACCCCAGAGCTCAGAATGACATGCAAAAGCTAGAAATAGAACACCAGAGCTTAAATCTATAGGCTAGAACCATGAAATCTATTGTACAACTATCATTCATTCATTTTTTGTGGGCATGAAAGTTCACACGTTGAGGATTTGCACGCCCAGCATGTGAACTGAATAGTGTTCACACTGTACAAACCCTAAAATTTTATTCTTTCACACTGGTCAACACCCCACCTATCACCAGATCCGTAAATTTCACCTCCCATAGCCAATCATCCCACTCCAGTTCTGAATCCCACGCTCTAAGATCATATAAAAACCCCAATTTTTGACTAAATAAGAGGTCAGTTCGGTTTTGGGGAGAGGTTGGAAAAAGTTGGAGATTTTCACACATAGAGCATGGGAGCACAAATGTCACACACTAGGCATACATCATGCATGCTGAGCATACAGCATTCACGCTATGCCTGCAGAAATTCCCAGTAGTTGTCATCACCCATCCTCATCAACAAGGGCTATACGTCCGCCTTGTGTAGATCCACAACTGCGTACAGACCGGTGCTTTGTACACTCTATTTTTCAATACATTTGATACATTTGGCCAACTTTTGTTACAATTTACATCATTTTCTATGTTTACGCATGTTTATATTTTCTGTACGTTTCGTACTAGTTTACATTTAGTTGCAGTTTACATATAGCCCAACGTGTTGTAGCGCCAAACATTGGGGAAGCCCTTGTTTGATCCACATGCAGACCATCCAAGGTACTCTGCCTTCATCCATTTCCAGCTTGCCCTCAAGTGGAGGCAGGGTCTACTGTGCCTGTCTGTGAATCTTTCGGTGCCTGTAACATTCCAGCCCGACACCGACGATTTTAGACGGTATAGTTTCTGGCATTAGAAGGACGGCCCTTCTTCATCATTTCTCAGATCTCCTTCGATCTAGGCTTGATCTCTTGAAATTTTCTGCACCACCTTGTAGATCTGCTCCTCACAGTCCCAGATCTACTCTCGGTTCTATCAGATCTACCTTCATCAACTCTACATCTGAGTTTTCCTCATCTAGATTTGCACCCTCTTCAACCAAATCTGCATGTTGTACTAGGTACACGCTGTGACTGAGCCTTTCCCTTTGCAAAATTTTCATTTTTTTGGGATATACACTGCCTTATTCTTTCATTTTTATCTTAAAACACTTAGTTTTTCTTACCTATAAGGTTGCACGTTGTACTGCACCATTTTCAGTACACTGACCACTTACTCTGCACACTGTAGACCCTATCTACACGCTGCCTTGTTTTCAGCACACTGATCACACTATCTGTATGCTAACAGTTGCAGTCTATATGCTATGAACCCAGTTCACATGCTATGAATAGTTCCTGTATGCTGACAATAGTGCCTGTACGCTGTGAGAGTGGTCTGTACGCTGTGACTAGTGTTCACACGCTATGTATAACCCTCACACGCTGAGCATACAGGGTTATACGCTGAGTACATTGTTCCAACACTTAGCCAAATTCTCTCCCATTTACGCTGTACACGCTGACAACACTTAGAAAATTTTTCTATGTTCACATGCTGGACACTTAGAAAAATTTTCAGTGTTCACATGCTGCTAGCTTGACACGCTGGACACTTAGGAGAACTTTGTACTTAGCTTTCACATGTTGATATTTTTCATGGACAGTTAGTCATGCTACACACGTTGTAGTCCAGTTACGTTGCACACTTAGCCCAAAACACACTCGGCACTTATTAGCCAGCTTATACGCTACCTTGTCACACATCACCATGGAGTCATCTCAGACCTCTAATGCATGCACCTTCGTAATCCTCACACAAGAACAATACAACTTTATCTGTGTGAAGATTCAGGCCAACCTTCCTCTTGACACCACAGAACAGGAGGCAAAATGAAACTTTGAGCACATATCCATGGGAGGTCATGAATTCGTCCCCTCTGTATATGACATCATCCCTTTTTCTGAGCCTCACCACTGACTCATCTCTCAGCTCCTTCTGGCAAGGATCCAAAACTCACGGTGACCCAATGAGGAGCTCCAAAACCAACATAATGTAGATGACTTTGAGGAAAAATATGAACCTGAGGATTCATACCACACCCTCAGTCCCCATGCCAACGTGAACCCATCACTCCATCCTCTCATGGGACAGACGGCCACTCACCAAGTGTCAACAAGCACACAAGCATCGGTATCCAAACAGAGATTACCCATGCCCATCTCCACCCAGTACATACCGTACGTGCAAATGCATGGGGCCACTTTCATTACATCAGCCCCACACATTCAAGGTGTCACTTCACAGTTTGTGGCTAGGCAAGGAACCATACCCCTTGTTCAACAATCCACTTACTTCAACGTGCCACACCCCACAACCACAACTCTGAACATTTCTCCACAGCAACAAATGACAACCCAACAATCTCCCCAACCATCTAATCTGCCTACCACTCAAGAGTGGGAAGAAGTAAAACAAATGATGCAAGTATTAGTTGATGAGGTAAAGCACCTCAAAACTGCTAACACTGAACAAGTTAAAGTACTAGATTTCTACCAGGATGATCCAATTAACTCTTCAGTGCCACCATTAGCTTTACCCAAGGGAAACACACTCCCACAACTAACCAAGTACAATGGGAAGGGAGACCCAAACACTCACTTAGTCACATTTCAATCAGAAACTCTATTGCTTCAAGCTTAGCCCCACGCAATCTTGTGTGTGTTCACTATGTCCTTAACAGGTGTAGCCTTAGACTGGTACTGAGCCTTACCTCGTAACTCCATATCCTCTTTGGAGGATCTATTACACTTATTCGTTACCAAGTTTAAGTACAATCTGAAGCCTAAAGCAACACTAAACACTCTGATATACGTGAAACAAGCACCACTAGAGCCTATGCAGAAGTTCATCCAACGATGGAGTGCAGCCCTTAACGAACTTCATGAGCCCATCCCTGAAAAGTATTTGCTTACAATTCTGAAGGGAGCTGTAAATGAATCATTAAGTCAAAACTGTACTACCTAAGTGCTCAAACGTTGAGCCAAGCCTTCACGTAGATCCAGAACATTAAACAAGCTGCACAAGCCAATAATGACCTCGCCTATGTGGCTTACAAGAACCAACATGTTGCTAAACAACAGACAATAATGGAAACTGTAGCTGCAAGCACAAAAACAACAAACACCAATACCAACCCTCCTACAACAACAGGGGCCACCCTAAGGCCCAACTTTCAATGCAAGGATCGCTCTAAGTACACACCGCTACCTATGCGACCTTCTGAACTACTAGAGCAACTCCTTAGAATTGGGCAAATCCAATACAAACAAGTAGCAAAAAATGCTCACCGTTGACACGATAGGTACTATGAGCTACTGAAGAATCCCACCTTAGCAGCACCAAACAAGCCCCCGATTCCACGACATTTCAAGTTAGACCAATTTTGTGACTACCACCAGATGTCTGGTCACAACACTAACACCTGCTGTGCATTACAAGATGATCTACAAGCAATGATGGAACAGGGCCAACTGAACGTTAACACCCTAAATCAACCCAGCACAGATGATGCCTCTTATGTCATAAACTCCATTGGCATAGATAGTAAGCCTAAACTAGTGCACCAACCTTTTGTGATCCATATGCCTCCCAACAAGGCAACAATTCCCTTCACCTCCAGGAATAAGGGGCCTCCCATTGTCATCAAGGTGCCACCTAGAGCATCGACGACACCTTTCGTGGTCAAAGTACCACCACCTCACATGTCCGCTAAGACATTAAACTGGCAAGATTTAACGAAATCCCGAGCATCGAAGACACCCTTTGTGATCAAAGTACCACCACAACCGTCCGCTAAGACGTTAAACTGGCATGATGCACCGACCACAACCGTAAAGAAACCTTTCATCATCAAGGTGCCACAACAAGCTAATCAAACATCAATGACTCCTCCCAAACTACCATTTGTCATAAAGGTGCCACCACGCGATGGCCCCTCACCTACCTAGAGCCCAACCATAGGCAATGTCTCAACCTCTTCTCCCTCAAGAGTCAACCTTGCCAACAACACGGGTAAGCCTACCACATGGCAACAGAAGAGGACGAATGAATAACGAACAACATCCACACCCAAAGCAAAGGCCACACCTAGTACACAGGAACTGAATGCTAGGGGCCCTACCCCTAATCCCAAACAAACCAGGCCCAAGCCCTTAACCCATGCAGAGGCAACCAACACAACGGTAAACAACACGGACTTTGTAGCTACACTGGCCCAGGTGACACAAACGCTAAAACAAAAGAACACAACCATGAGCTTATACGACCTAGTCATGCATCATCAGCTCATTGAGAAGCGTTAGCGCAAAAATTAGCATCCATTTCTATTATAGAGGGCATCCCTGCTAACAAGGAATCCATTCGTGCAATGATTTCACAACACACACCACAAGGATCGGGTTCAAACACCTTAGCCTTCAGCGATGATGCAGTTAAAGTCAACCCCAAACAAGGGGAGGTCACAATAGCTCCATTGTTGATTATCATACATGTTGGACAATGTACCATTCGCAGAGTGTACATTGATGATGGTGCGGCAAGAAACGTTGTTCTATACTCCATCATCGACAAACTAGGCATGGCAGATGAGATCATGCCAGCAAAAACCACGTGTTTAAAATCCTTCAATGGATCACATGTCATAGTCAAAGGCACAATCAACTTAGCCTTTGTGGCAGGGGAAAAATTCCCCACCAGTGTGGAGTTCACTGTCATAGAAGAGATGCCTAGTTTCAACATGATTCTTGGCAGACCTTGGATAGCACAACAACAGGTCGTTTCCTCACCAATACATCAAGAAATCTACCTTCCATATGAAGGTGGACAAGTCATTATACATGGTGACAACACTTCCTTTCAAGCTAACCACAACATAGACATGTCACAGGTCTTGAAATAAGAGCCTCTTGATGCAACACCCACGACAACAAACACAATAGCTAAAATGCCCGAACGAGTGGTAAAAATCGAAAGCCTCCCAGAGCAACCAAAAACTAGCACACCTCCTAGACCACTTCCAACTAGGAAACAACCACACAATCAAGACTCCCCTATAGTCAAAAACACGTCTAATCCTCGCCCACTCTTCACCTTTGTTCGTTGTGCATACGTCACCTTCATTTGCATTGTACTAGCTTACGCATTTACATGTGCCCCGAAAAGGCCTTAAACTACCACCGTTTCACATTATTTTCTATTTATTGGTGCATTTCAATTCATTTTTTCTGTAGTTGCTATTTAACATTGTTTTCTCTAATTGCTTTTATTTACAAAATCATATAGATGCACACGCATGCATCCACAATGACAGTCCTAGCATCACAACCTAAAACTGATACCACAGATACGTCTTGGAATCATGATAGTAAACTGATATCACAAATACGTCCTGGCATCAAGATGGTAAACCAATACCATAGATAAATTATCACACTCATTCACTAGAGTTCGCTAGTTGCTTTTATTTACAGGATCATACAGATGCACACGCACGCATCCACAACGACAGTCTTGGCATCACAACCTAAAACTAATACCATAGATACGTCCTGGCATTATGATGATAAACTAGCACCACCACTCGTCCTGGTGTTATGATGATAAATCAACACCACAGTTCATCCATAATGACAATAAACTAGCACCCTTCCGATACGACATTAAACTACCATAGTTTTGTTCGCCAGAGTCCACTAAGACTATAAACTAGTTTGTCCCTCCACAGTCTACCAAGACTATAAACTAGCAATGTATTGTCTACTATGACACTAAACTAGCAACATCCAACAGATTATGATATAAAACTAACCCATGACAGTCTGCTATGACTATAAACTAGCAGCTTCATCTCTAGCCTCTCGATCTGTAGCTGCATTCAAACTTCATCAGAGCTGCTGCCTCACTCATCATTAGTTGATCCTAACAACATTGTTGCCATTCATATTCAGTGCCTGAAATCTCATCTGGTGCCTTTGTTTCATCAGTTTCTATTCAAGTCTAAGCTTACTCACTCACTCATGGTTTTCTTGTCTTCTTGGAGTTGTGTTTGCAGGATGACACTCAAAGGTGTTCATACGAGAATGCACTTCGTCACAGCAGCAAGGTACCACATTGTTCCTAACACAGGTAACAAGGTTAATGAAGTCATTCACTAGTACATTCCCATTTCCTGTTACATTTCCCATCTATTCCTCAACATACTCTACTCAGTTACACCCTAGACACACCCAGTGCATCCCGAAACATTGAGCACACCGTTGCACACTGCAACACTTTTAAGCAGTTGCAGCACAAAACATGGCACTTGAGCATGAGAACAAGATCAAAACAAAGCTCTTTACAAAAAAAACACAAAAAAAAGAAACAAAAAATAAAGAAAAAGAAAAATAAAAAACAACAAAAGAACAAAATAACAAAGAGCAAAGAGCAAAAACGAAACACAAGACCCTTGGCACTTCCCATACAAGCCCCAGGCGGAAAGGCAGTTGTCTTGGAAGCAAGTACTCATGTCTCAAACGTTCAAGTAACATCTCATTGCATGGCTTTGGCTCTCCACCAACAATTTACCTTTAATACTAAACAAAGGCAATGTTCCTCCAAAGAATGCAACGCATCATCACGTGGCTTTGGTTGTGCCAACAAGTCCTATTAAACACTAAACAAGAGTCTTGTTCCACCAAAGGACATATACCTCATGTCTCAGTTGCAAGTAGGCTAAACAATGGCTAGGATCAACATGACCCATATACACACTAGAGCATCTCATTCACCATGCACAATCCGTTGATCAGTTCCCAATCCCCACAATTTTTATTTCCCTATCCAGCTACAAACTTCATTTCTCCCAATCCCATGTACTATTGAACACGGTGCGATGACATCTGGCCAAGTGCCAAAGGATAATATTCCTACTAAGTTGCTTGTGGTGTTTTGTACTTCTTTGTTGATGCTTCTCGGGTCGATTCCTCCAAGTGATAATAAAGAGGGGCCAATGAAACACCACAAAATTCTGAGCTTGGCACTTCTCCGACAAGAATCGAGCTAAGTCATGATGCTCCCCAGCATGACTGAAGCTTGAGGACCTCACAGAAAGCTTCAAACGGAGTCAAAATGAGCAAGAAATGGTTCCCTAGGATCGAAAAAATACTACAGTGATATATGGCATCAAACCTGATAAATTTTGAGCTCAAAATACTTAGTTTTCACTAAGTATGCATCCTGTATGCTGGCCTATACATGGCCAGCGTATGGCCCAGCGTGCAGTAACTTTTGAGCCTCAAAAACTCATCAAAAAAGTCCATAATTAATGTTCTAGACTCCCCATGACCTTCCCTAAGATCCTAGGTAGGTCCCAGGCTCCTAAAAATCAAATTTTGGGCACCAAATGGGTCATTTCCTGCCTACAGGCTGGCTCACACGCCCAGCGTATGACTTCAAAGGTGATCCAAAACAGGCACTTCAGAGCAAGATTTTCACAAGGAATTGACTCCCAGAGATAGGGAAATTATTAGGCATCATCATGGGCTTAATAAAATCAATTTTTAACCTTGAAATCATGCACTTTTGAGTTCACACACTGAGCATGTATATCCTGCACGCCCAACGTATACGCCTAGCGTGTGGCACCAAGGACAAGGTCAAAAAGGCACTTTCGGGCAATTTTTTGGTGTAGGGTTGACCCTCGAGACATGTTCATCCAGTATACATCATCAAAAGCTTTAAAAAATTCCATTTTAGACATCAAAAGTATCATTTTTAGCCTCACACACTGGCCTATACGCCCAGCGTATATGCCCAGCGTACAACCAATATGCACCTCAGAGATAAGCCCAAAACTCCATCGAAACAAAGTCAAAATTAGCTCTTGGATGACCTGGAGGACCAAAAAGACTCAAGTATTAGTGTACACATCCCAGAATACTAGATATAATTCCTAAATTTTAGTTTTCATGCTCACATGCTGGCCTATACGCCCAACGTGTGGCCAACATGCTCAACTTCAGGCCTCTCAAACCCCTACCAAATCAGGTCCAAATGAGCCAAAATTTGATAGGTAGAATCCTTATGACATTAAGCATCTAGATCCATGGTCAAAAATGGCATCATACATCAAAAGATAGGTCAAAATATTTCACACTTGACCACCTACTTTCTAGCGTATGGAGCATATACGCCCAGCGTATGAGGGTACAGAAACACGCCAGACGTCCAAACTCACATGTTGGAAGCTCTATGGACATGCCAGGACACCTCGGAGCTTATAATGACATGATAAAACTAGAAAAAGGATGCCAGAGCTCAAATCTATAGGCTAGAACCATGAAATCTATTGTACAACTATCATTCATTCATTTTTTTGGGCATGAAAGTTCACACGCTGAGGATCTGCATTTCCAGCGTGTGAACTGGATAGTGTTCATGATGTACACTTGTAAAATTTTATTCTCTCACACCAGTCAATGCCCCACCTATCACCAAATCTATAAATTTTGCTTCCCATAGCCAATCATCCCACTCCAAATTCGAATCCCATGCTCTAAGATCATATAAAAACCCCAGTTTTTGACTAAATAAGAGGTCAGTTTGGTCGGTTTGGTTCGGTTCAATTTTGGGGCAAGGTTGGAAAAAGTTGATGATTTTCACACATAGAGCATGGGAGCACAGATCTCACATGCTGGGCATACATCCTGCACGCTGAGCATACAGCATTCACGTTGTGCCTGTAGAAATTCCTAGTAGTTGTCTTCATCCATCCTCATCAACCGGGGCTATACGTCTACCTTGTGTAGATCCACAACTGCGTACAGACCGGTGCTTTGTACACACTCTTTTTCAATACATTTGATACATTTGGCCAACTTTTTTTATAGTTTACATCATTTTCTATGTTTACACACATTTGTATTTTCTGTATGTTTCGTACTAGTTTACATTTAGTTGCATTTTACGTATAACCCAACGTGTTGTAGCGGCAAACATTGGGGAAGTCCTTGTTTGATCCATATGTAGACCATCCAAGGCGCTTTACCTTCATCCATTTCCAACTTGCCCTCAAGTGGAGGTAGGGTCTGCTATGCTTGTCTATGAATCTTTCGATGCCCATAACGTTCGAGCCCAGCACCAACAATTTCAGACGGTACAGTAGCAGACAGTGCTCGATGCTGCTAGTTTAACATCATTACGGATGCTACACGATGTTGCTAGTTTAACGTCATTGTGGACGCTGCTCGATGTAGATAGTTTAATGTCATTGTGGATGCTGCTCGATGATACTAGTTTAATGTCATTGTGGATGTTGCTCGATGTCTTCATGCTTCAGATGTAGTACAACTTGAGGTACGAGTGATTCACCGAGTTGGCGAACTTGTTGCTGTCCATGTCCACCAACTTGAAGGCTCCATTCCAAAAGGCTTTAGTTACCATGTAATGACCTTCCTAGTTGGCTAAGAATTTTCTCACATGCTCATGAACAACCTTGAGGACGAGGTGTCCCTTCTATACTGGCTATCGATGCAGGTCTGCATGGTGCTTTTGTTGTTGCTTACTCTGGTAGTGCTCTATGCATCTCAGCACCTATGCGTTCTCCTTCTCTATTGAGTTAAGGTTGATGATCTGCAACTCATTGTTCTGGGCTTCACTTACGACATCCAAAAGGATCATCCAGAGTGATGGTACCTGCAACTCAAGAGGCAACACAGCTTCAGATCCATAAACAAGGTTGTAAGGAGTCTTACTTATCATAGTTCTGCATGTCATTCTGTAGGCTCATAGAACATAGAGGATTTGCTCGTGCCACCACTTCTTGCTGTTGCCAAGCATTCACTTCAGTAAGTTGATGATGGACTTATTTGTATCCTTTGCCTATTCATTTGCCTGTGGGTAATACAGGGAGAAGAATGATTACTTGATGCCTAGGTTTTTGCAGAAGGTTTAGGTTTCCGTACTACTGAACTGTGGCCCATTTTCGGTCACAATAGTCATTGGAAGCCCAAACCTTGTCACAATGTTATCCAGGATGAAGTGGAAGATTTGCTGAGACGTCGTTTTCCTCAGGGGAATAGCTTCCACCCACTTAGTAAAATACTCAGTGGCAGTGATAATGAAGCTATGTGCTATGGAGGACTTAGGTGTGATAGGTCCTATGAGGTCTAGTCCACATCGTTGAAAAGGCCACATAATTTGCATTGGGTGTAGGTCCATAGGTGAGATGTGTATGAGATTTGCATATCTCTAGCACGTGTCACATGTCTTGACTTTTGACAAGCAGCCGTGCTCCATGTGGGGCCAATAGTACCCTAGGCATCTAATTTTTGCAGCCATAGCCCTGGGTGCTATGTGTCCACCACACAGCCCCTCATGCACTTCATTAACTACCTTATGCACCTACTCCCCATCCACGCATGCCAGTAATATCCCTTCATAGGAGTGTCGGCACAGGGCATCATTCCCCATGAGCGTATATTACCAGGCACGCTTTCAGATTGCATCTCTCTGAGTAGATGTCAATCCACTTGGGGGTTCACCGTGTTGCAGGTAGGCTTTAATGTTAGCGTACCACTCTTGGGTTTCCACAACATTGATAGAGGCCACGTCTCCCACCTGAGTGATAGGCTAAGTACATTTGACAATTGAAGTCAGCAGACTTGCGAATGAGTATGGTGGAATTTTTAATGCAAGGGTGGCTAAGGCATCTGCCATGGTGTTCTTGTTGCATGGCATGTGTTGCACATCTATGATTGCAAATTGCTTAAGCATGCTTTTTGCCAAGTTGCAGTAGGATTGTAGGTGCATAGCTTTGCAGGCGTAGACCCCGGTGATTTGATTCACACCTAGTTGTGAATCACCGCAGATTGCCAAGTGTTGTATGCATAGTGTTTAGGTAGCTGAGAGTCCTCTAAGTAGCCCCTCATACTCTATCACATTGTTGGTGCAAGGGAATGTAAAATGATACACAAACGAGTGCATTTCTGTAGAGGGAAACGTAATGATCACACCTACACTACCTCCTCATGTGGTTCAGGCACCGTCAAAGTGTAGAGTAGCTTCTAGATGCAATGGAATGATGTTGATAGTGCCAACATGCTCATCTGGGAATTCGAGATCTATGGTTGCGTGGTCGTCGATGGGTGAGGCCATAGGTTGCATTACTATGGCTTGACCCTTAGTTGACAACTGGCTTACATAGTGTAGGTCGAACTCCATGGTTATTACTTTCCATCGGGCTATCCTGCTACTTTCATACAGGTTGTTAGTGATAGCCCGGAGTATGTTGCTTTTGCAAATGATGTTGACTACACTATGAAATAGATAGTGCCTCCATTTCTTTAACGTAAATACTAATGCAAGGCAATGCCTCTCTACTTTGTTGTATTTTGCCTCATGCACTATTAATGCATGACTCAAGTAGTACACTGGTATCTCAGATCTATCATCTCATTTTTGACATAGCAGTGCTACGATAGATGTGTCGGAGGTGGCAAGGTAGATGAAGAAAGGCTTATCTCTCTATGGTGAATGCACAGTTGGGAGGTGCAAGAGTTCTTCCTTCAAGTCATCGAAGGCTTGTTGACACTGGGTTGTCCACTCAAAGTCAACCCCTTTCTTTAGAAGATGTTGCATGGGGCGTAACTTGTGAGTCAACCTTACTATAAACCTTCAAATGAAATGTACTCTACCTTGCAAGCCGCGTAACTCCTTAAGGTTTGTGGGAGGTGCTAGGTTGATGATGGCCTTGACATTGTTAGGGTCCACCCTTATTCCGGCCTTCAATACTACAAACCCTAACATGTGTCCAATTTTCACACCGAAGACACACTTCTTAGGATTAAGGTGTAGATTATGCATTTGACAACATTTAAGGACTACTCCTAGATCACATGGGTGATCAGCTGCCTCCTTGAACTTGATTGCTATCATGTAGTCATTTAATGTTTCTAGGATGTGGTCGCTAAAGATGTAGGTCATGGCTCACTGGTAGGTTGCTCCAGCATTCTTGAGCCCAAAAAGCATCATAATGTAACAGAAGGTACCCCATGGGGTCATGAAGGTTATTGCTAGCTGATGCTCTGGATTGATGCGAATTTGGTTGTAGCCAAAAAAGCCATCCATGAAGGATAACAGAGCATGACCAGCCGTAGTGTCGATTAGTTGATTGATGCTTGGAAGTGGGAAATCGTCTTTGATTATCACCTTGTTCAGATCCTAGAAGTCTATACAAATTCATATTCTTCCCATTTTCTTAGAAACCATGACGATGTTGGATACCCATTCCGAATAATCAACTGTGTGGATGAAAATAGCTTGGTATAGCTTGGTGATTTCATCCCTTACGGCTATAGCAATTTCTGGTTTGACTTTACAAGCCTTCTTCTTGACTACCTTCATGCACGGGTCTAGGACGATGTTTTGCTATATCAGCCTCGGATCTAAACCTGGCATGTTGTTGTACGACCATGCGAAGAATTTGATGTTGTCTTGTAGAATCTTGGCTATGTTTTCATGTGTCTGCGCATCTAGGAGGGAGCTAAGCTTTAACTTTTTTACTTCTCCCCTAGACATGGTCACAGGCGTCTTGATGAGAGGGTTCTCAGTTACATCCCTGGCCTCTAAATCTAGGGTTTAGACCAGATGCTCGAGCTAGTCTAGAGATGTTTCTAAGGACGCTATGGTGCTAGCTGTGGTTGACCCCCAGTCGATCAGGTTTGGGTTTAGCTGTCTCATGAGCTTGCCATGTGGACCTGCTAGGGCTAAAGGTGTGGAGAGATCGTGATGGATTTCCATTTTTTGCTTAACCTGTCAAAATGAGACGAAAGCCTGGTTAAGAGGCACCTGTTGGTAGCAATCGTGTATAACGAAAACTTGCAAAGCAATGACGAGATGTAATTGGCAAAGTATGATGTACTGATTGAAATTTTGCCAGTTTAAAGTCATGGTAGACTGTTATGGCATGGATATGTAGAGTTGCTGAAATAGGAAATGTAAAATTATCAATGTAAAAATGTTATGCTACTAAGGAGAAAATGTAAAAATGCCAACGCAAAAATGTGAGATTGCTAGTTTAGTGTCATTGTGGACTACAAACATATGACAGATTGAAACATGCTAGTTTAAGGTATTTTCGGACCATTGCTAGTTTTAGGCTATTTCAGGCCTTTGCATAACATGCCAAAGAAATGATATGTTAACAACTTAAACAATGACTAATTGGTAACTCATGCTAGTTTTAGGTCATTTCAGGCCATTACTAGATTTAGGCCGTTTCGAGCCATTGCGTAACATAGTTTTAGGCCATTTCAGGCCATTGCTGATATGTTTAGTTATGTAACAAGCACTACTGCTGATGCTGCAGGACCCTCTCCAATTTGTGTAGAGTCATGAGCCAAGATCCCTGACAAGTTTACGTTCATGCAGGGAATCGTTGATGATATGATCAACCGCCTCTAGTAGGTAGACCCTGACATGGGTAAGTAGTAGTGTTAGGTGCTCTCATGTTGTTATGCTAAAGTTTCTTAAGTTTGCTAATCTTGCTACGCTAATGCGATTACTATGCTCTTTGTGTCATGGTAGCCTCTCAACTCAAATGGGACCTGGCATGGCCTTCCCAAGTTAGTGTCGTGCCTACATTCCCACTTGAAGTGCCCGAGGTGTCTCATCATGCATACAACGAGGCTTGCAAATGCATTTTGCACTAAGCATGCTCCTTGTGGGAGTATAAGTGCGTCAATGAGGACCTATGAAAATGGGTCCAAAGGGCTGAGCAAAGGGAGGCCGACCTGAGTGCCAAGGTGGAGGATCTCAAGTCAAGGAACGAGTTCCTCATAGCCCACGACACAAATAATGAGGACTGGTGCACAACTATGGTAGATTACACTAGGTTTTGGATAGTCGCATGTCAAAACGCTGAAGCCACTCAAGAAATAATAAAGCAACAGATGCAAATGGACTTGCTAGCCTAGAAGTGCCAAGGTTTACAAATGGGGGCAGTCCCAGAGAAACCATAAACACATGTATAAATGGGAAAATGCCACCCATTGTAAACTGTATAGGGACGCTGCTGTGGAGGTGTTTACGTATGAAGCATTCATAAATGCCATTGACACTTATGAGGCCTATTCCAAGTTCAAGGAGTAGGTAAAGGTTATGGAATCTCCTGACCTAAAAGTGGACCTTCCCACAGGAGAGACCGCAACCGTCTCCTTTTCCCTAGGACCACTAAGGTGGACAACCTCCGAAAGGGAGAGAGCTATTGTGGACGCTAAACCCAGCAACAAGCTTTGGGTGGACATCATGGCAGAGGAGGTTTGGTGTTGCCTTGGGCCCTTCTCAGGTTAGTTTCTTTCTACTGTGTTAATGCTTATGCTCTATTGTAGTTTGTGTTTGTTGCCCTAGCTGACCGCTTCACCCCTACGATGTAGGCTCCAGATGAGGGCGTAGGGCCCGTAGAGGGAAGGAATGAAGAATCAGCAAAGGGCAACGCAGGGGAAGGCGATGCAAAAGGAAATGATGCAGAAATGAAAGGCGAAGATGATGCAAATAGAGAAAACCCATGATAGCATGGGAATTTTTTTGAAATTTTGAATTTTTGTGTAACAAATTTTGCAAACATTGTTTAAAAGACAACAGTTTTGAATAAAGAAAATAGGATTTTGTGAAATAGAAATTGATTCTGTGCTAACTTGTGCATTGCATATGTGTTGCGCTTGTAAAATGTTCATGCTTTCATGTGCTAGTTTTAGGCCATTTCAGGCCATTGCTAGTTTTAGGCCATTTCAGGCCTTTGCGTAACATGCCAAAGAGATTATATGTTAACAACTTGAACAACAGCTCATCGATAACTTATGCTAGTTTTAGGCCATTTCAGGCCATTTCAAGCCATAGCGTAGCATAGTTTTAGGCCATTTCGGGCCATTTCTAGTTTTAGGCCATTTCGAGCCATTGTGTAACATAGTTTTAGGCCATTTAGGGCCATAGCGTAGCATACCAAAAGGATGGTATGTTAACAAAGCAAAAAGTAGTGGGGTTGCTACACTATGTGTAGCTACTTCTTGACCCTTCGTGGGTTGAGCAAAACATAAGGCCAAGGTGTTTTGTCATGGCCCTCATTCACATCATTGTCCCCCGCTTGGAAGGGTAACTCAACCCATGCACTTTCATTTTTGTAACTGGCTTGCTAAGCCCATTCTCTCTTTGGATGGTTAACATGTGCATAAATAGGTGTTTCATTCTCATAGGTTACGACCTCTAAACCCTGCTCCATGTCTACGTTACTAATAGCTTGTGCTGCTACTTCATCAACATAGATCACCACCTCCCTACCCACGTATGGTAGGTGGATTTCCTAATGTATGGGTGAGGAGATAGCCCTAAGTTGTGCTAACCATGATCTCCCCAAGATCAGGTTAAACTTGGGCATTTCCTCAACCACAATGAATGTTGTGCTTATGGAGAATTGGTCCCCTAATACGAAGTCTATGTAAACTATGCCTTTCACTAGGACGTGTGCCCCATTGAATGACCTTAGGCACAACATCATTGTGGGTTTGATCTGGTCGACCAAGCCCAACTTGTCCACAATAGGGAAGGGGATGACATTCGTGGAAGCCCCATCATCGATGTGTATCCTTTGGATCCAGTGTTGGCTGACCTAAATTATGATAAAAAGGGGTGCCATGGTTACCTAACCCCTTTTGGGATCTTCCCTAATGGTATCGTCACTGAAAGTTAATTGGGATGGCTCAGGCTCTACAGGTGTAGAGGGAAGCATGACTGAGTGGATCTCTTCCTCCTCTGCTGGCATGTCTTCGTTGACTAGAATCGTTGTCAACATACAGATCAGAGCCTCACAATGGGGGACAAACGTCATGATCAGGTCGTATAGGCTCAATGTAGTGTTTTTCTATTTTAGATTCTGCTTACCCTGAGTGAGGGCATCCAAAAGGTCTTGGCCACCCTCCTGTTTGGCGATTTCCTCCTCTTCAATTTGTCCTAAAAGAAAAATTTCCCGAGGAGGGGCAACTTCAAATCTAGGTTTAGACCTTTCTTGGTAGGCCAACATGAACTGCGTGGTTATAGTGATGTTCATCTTTGGTGACAAGGGTGTAGATGTAGGGGGCAAAGACATAGGCTTGGGAATGCCATGGGTGGTATTCCCCTTCGACACCTCACCTAAGAAACGCACTTCTTGTTTTTTAGGATGAGAAGGTTGTTCAGCTGTCTTATGCAAGGCGGGGCCTGTTGAAGGAGTCGACCCCCTAATGATGAAAGGAGCTAATGGTGTTAATGGGAGAAGTAGCATAGTTTTGCTAACAAGTGGCACAGAGATGGACGTCTGTAGAGAGACTCTCAAGATGAATGGCTATTGCGAGCTTTGATTAGCCACTCATGGTGCTAGTGCACTACGTTGAGGCACATGGACCACGAATGGCTGCTAAGATGGCCTAGGATCACTGTCAATACCGATGGCATTGATAATGTAACCAACATTGTTGGCATTGAGGGGATCTATGTAGACATGCATAGATTGGTTTTCGAGACATACTGGGTTACTTTCATCCAACACCAGGTTTCCCTAGTCGATCAACCTCTGGATGTCATCCTGCAACGCCAGATAGTAATCGGTGTTGTGACCACACTGTTGGTGGTAGTCACAAAACCTGTCCAGCCAGAAACCCTTAGAAACTGGGGGCTCATTAGGCAGGGCCAAGGAGGTGTTCCTAAGGATCTCGCAATAACATTGATGTCTCCTGCTTACTTCTTCCGATATCTTCTTGTGTTGAATGTGCCCCACTACTAATAGTTACTTTAGAAGTTTCGAAGGATTGAGAGGCAATGGGGTGTACTTTGAGCAATCTTTACACTCAAAGTTTGGTTTGGGTTGCATAGATGTCTCAGGTGTAGGTACTGGAGGTTGCGACATGCTGCCCTGCTTGGGCATGGGGTTAGCTGTGGGTACGTCTGATTTCTTGTTGCCCTTGTTACTAGGTCTGGGCTTGGCCTCAGTTGCCACTGCAGCCACTATGGTTGTTGGGGCCTTACCCTTGTGCTTCTTTGTGAAGGTATTTTTGTAATTAATGTAGGCTGGGTCTTTGCTCACTTTGGCCACATCTTGTATACTCTTAGTCTAAGCAAAGGCTTGACTAAAAGTGTGAGGGGCGATGTAGTGTAGTTTAGACTTGATAAAGTCATTCACTGCATCCTTAAAGATGACCAACAAGTGGGCCTCCGCGATGGGCTCACAGATTTCGTTAAGGATCACGCTCCATCGCTAGATGAACTTCTGGACCGATTCCAGAGGCTCCTGCTTCACGCTCATTAACTGGTCTAGCATGATTTCTGGCTTCAAGTTATATTTAAAGCACATCACGAATTGGATCAGAAGCTCTTCTAGAGTTGAAATGGACGAGCGTGGCAGCATGCAATACCAATCTAAGGCTCTCCTAGCTAGGGACATGGTAAAGACACGATTGATCATATGTGGCCATTGTTGCAACAGGAGAGACTCAGACTTAAAGGTAACTAGATGTGAGTTGGGATCCCCCTTCCCATCATACTTCGTGAAGTGTGGGAGAGACATCCCTGGGGGTAACGTCAGAGCAGGGATTGCAGGGCTGATGGGGTCTGGCAAAAGTCTATGACTTGTACCATGTCAGACCCGACAGCTTTGAGGCATTTGATTTCCTCAATGAGGGTTTGGATGAGCTGGAACACTTGATCGAAACCCTGCGATGGTGTAGGTGATTGGAGAACTGCCGAGGTAGCCCCCACCTATGGAATGGCAAGGGTGACGGTGTGGCCCATTGGAGCAACCTGGTAGGTGGTGCTGTTGGAGCAGCAACTGTGGTTTGAGCCGTTGGATAGACTACTTGTATCGTCGGTGGAATAGACCATAGCCTTGTTTTAGGTTGTACCATTTGCAGGGTTTGGTAGGTCTGAGGGCGAACATAGTAAGACATCTATGAAGGTTGTGGAATAGGCAAAGAAGTGAATGGGGTCCACCATGTGGACAGGCCCAGGCCCGCCATGGTGGGTGGAATAGATGTGAATGTAGGAATCGAAACAAAAGTTGCGTATGACTGTAAAGTAGGTATAGTGTGAACATGTGGCACGGTAGCCGTGATTGGTGTGTGATGCACTACTATAATGAATTGATGAATAGTTTGCAAAGGCATAGTTGCTACAAATGAAACAGGGCAATAAGGGCATTGATACGCCAGGAAGGTGACATGGCTACCCATTATAGTTGTAGTTGTAGGCTGCAGGAGCATAGGCACAAAAACAAAGGGAGAGGTGATAGACAACAGGTTGGCCTAGAACGATTGGGTAGGAGGGATAGGAACAAGGTTGGTTTGACCTCCCTCGATGGATTGGGAATCAAGTTCCTCCTGTCCATCTTGAAAAGTGTCATCCTGGTTGGACGTTGTGTCTTACTGCATCCTAAGCCTAGCCAACTAGATTAGTTGGTCTAGAAGCCTTTGGTTTATCTGTGTCAAAGGTATGGAAGCACCAGGAGTGGGAACAAACTCCTTCCCATCACAGTAAGCAAACTCGAAGCTACGTTTGCCCTCGAATTCGTGTACATCCAAAGGCAGGTTTTCCTGAACCTTCGCATAGAGGAAGTTATAGCACTCGTGTTGTTGGGCCAAGCCCTCAGGTCCCTAGTTTTGGATCCTAAGGGATCGCCATGTTTCCAGCATTGGGTTCAGCAGTTGTTCAGCACCAGTGGTGCCTTGAACCATGATGGGAACCTCCACGTTGAAGGTGTTAGCAGCAGTAGTTGTGGAAGCCATTGTAACTAAGCTAGATAGTTTTGCAAATAGAAGAAAGTAAAGAAATCAAGAAATCTAAACACTTTTGTGAACGAGAAGAGCAAAAATATTGGCAAGCAATCAAAAATAGGCTTTATGTTTTGCAGGGCTCCTGAGGAGCCGTCGAGGCAACTGACCTATATCACACGATGCATAAACAACCACAAAAGGGTGTCACGTTTATGCTAGTACGTGATAGGGTACAGAATGCATGTAAGACTATTGTAAGATAGGAAATTCAGTTGGCAACTAGAGGCTTTATGTCCTGTAGGACTCCCGAGGAACCTTAGAGGCAACCAATCTGCACCGCACGACACATAAACAACCACAAATGGGTGTCAAGTTTACGCTAATGCATATCAAGGTGCAGAAGGCTTACAATACTACCATGACACGTGAAAAGGGTACCAAAAATCCCTCCTTCTAGCACCAAAGAAACTATAGTAACCGAAAACATCGACGGCTGGAAAAGAACGCCAACGGGGTCGTCGGCCGATGACAATCTCGAACCCATTTCCACGTGAGCGCTATGCTAGATGGAATGGAAATGGGGCACTCTGAATGGTCTGGTCGATCAGACAGGGACTTAGTCGGTGTCTATATAACCTTTTGCAACGTGTGATTTGAAAAATGAAAACTGATAGCGTGAAGTAATGCTTAAATGTAAAAGAAGCAGAAAATAGTGTAAAATGCAATAATAAGTAGGAGACAAAGTAAAATGCAGTTAGTAAAATGCACCGCTTTAGAGCTACAACTTTGCTCTATCAAGATGGATACAATAGATTGCACAACGCTGGGAAGTGCAGAGATCCCGAGGGTAACCAAGATGTATAAAGCGAAACGGCTGTGTGCTTGAACGAGGACTCAGGCGTTAAAAATGCAAAGTGCTACCAAGGTGTTAGGAAAGAGTAGAACAGAATTCCAACTAAGAATGCTAAATTTTTACAATGTTGAAATAGGAAGCTTACAATGCTCAAGGTTACAGTGCTATCTTGCTTGCTTGTTAGCCAACAAAATCGTTAGCTAACTAGACTGCTTAGAAAATCGGAACCAAAAGTGCAAAAAAGAGAGCCTAAGTGCTAGAAGCTCTTTTAATAGTCAGAGTGTCCCAATGCCTGAACAAACTAGGGAGAGTTTAAGGATCACTCATTGGGGTATTTATAGGACCAAGGGTGTGCAAAAGATGAGGTTTGAATGCCACGTGCCTTGGGCCTATGCTAACTTGTCTATGTTGCACATGCCTGTATGACCATTGGGTGAGCCTGCCACGCCACAATTACAAACCTACTACATAATAATTACGTTATCAGAGCAATAGTTGAATTAGGTGAGGTGCATTAATTTTGCGTAATTGCTCACCACGTCTTGCCACGCTTTGTAGCATTTTGTTTGGCATGGCGTAGCATTTTGTTACACAGTGCCATGCTACGTAGTGTAGCCACTGGCTTGAAGTGAGAAACTTGCATTGTGTCCTGCTGCATGCATTAGAAACCTTTGGGGTGTGCTAAATTTTTATCATATTTTTTGCTACGCTATGATACGCTACATAGCATATCATAGCATAGCAACTGGTCTTAGCTGCAAAAAACTTTGCCCATCTGCAAACTTTGTCTTTTGCACTGTGAAACTTGTAAACTTGTTGATCCGGGCCTTCGAGTTACCTTCTGTCACCTTCGTAGAATTGCTACGCTTCACTGTGCCTTGTAGCTTAGAGTAGTGTAGCAGCAAACATGACTTGATTTTGCAAGTTCACCGCTTTCTGGCAGAAGGAGACATGCATAAGGACTTGAAGTTGAGCGAGGGGACTAGTTGTCTAGCTTTTGTTATGCTGCACTATACTGCGTAGCACACCATAGCGTAGCACTGTGCTTCTGTGAACGTCTTCTAAAGTTTGCTATGCTACTTAGCGTATCGTAGCGTAGCAACATTCCTTCACTTAGAAAACTCGCTGAAGCGGACAGTTTGAATATCAGAGCATCCATCTCCTAAAGAACTACCATAACGCTGCGTGAATTACAAAGACCTGGTGAAGCAAGGATGTCTTCAAATTTTGGGTTGTTTCATTGCTGTTTCCACAATGTACTATAGGGCCCTAACCACAATGGATGTTATGGGCACCCAAGATGGTGCTCTGATGACAAAAGGGATCCTTGAACTAGTTGATGCCGAGGATGCCCCAATGTTGTCAGCAGGCACATGAACCACAAATGGCTCTTGTGTCAGTTCTGCATGATCATTAATGTTGATGGTATTGATGACATAGCCTACACCACTTGCATTGAGAAAGTCTTTGTAGACTTTCATTAATTGATTTTTTGAATGAACTAGGTTGGTTGCATCAAGAACAAGTTCACCTTGGTCAATCATGCATTGTATGTCATTCCATAAAGCCATGCAAAATTCCATGTCATGGCTGAGCAGCCGATGGTAATGGCAAAATTGGTTCAACCTAAAGTGCTTAGGGACTAAAGGCTCATCTAGTGTGATCACTGATGGATTCCTGAGGAGCTTGCAGTAGCAGTCATAATTCTTGCATGCATCTTTAGACATCTACTTGTACTAAATGCACACAATACTAAGCAGCTAACCCAAAAGTTCTAACAGCTTAATGGGTGATAGTGTGTACTTTGAGCAATCCTTTCACTCAATGTTTGACCTTAGGGTAGCTTGCCCTATGGCTATCGATGGTGGAGTTTGATTGGTTTTCGCAATGTAGAGCTGGTTGCCTTGTTGTTGGCTAGGGCTTTGGTTGCCTTGGCTATTGGTTTGGCATTGTTTGGCTTGGCCTCATTGGCCATCGCTGCAACTATTGTTATTTCCTTACCCTTCTCCTTTTCCTTCTTTTCATGTGCATTCGTGTAGGCCACATAGGCCAAATCCTTACTGGCTTTCACCGCATGATGAATTCTCTTTGTTTAAGTGAATGCTTGGCTCAAGAAGTATGGGATAAGGTAATATAGCTTTGACTTGATGAAGTCATTTATTGCACCTTTGAAAATGACCAGTAGGTGGGTTTTTGTGATAGGCTCATGGATTTCATTAAGTGCAGTGCTCCACCATTGGATGAACTTTTGAATGACCTCTAAATGGCCCTACTTGATCTGCATGAGTTGATCTAGGGTTGCCTTAGGCTTCAAGTTGTGCTTGAACTGAGTGAAAAATTGGCTAAGTAAATTCTCCAAAGAGGATATGGAGGCCCTGGGGAGTATGTGATACTAGTATAGTGCCTTGTTGATCAAGGACATGGGAAACATGCAAACGATTGAATGTGGCCATGCCTACAACAAAAGGTGCTCAAACCAAAAGGTCACTAGATGGGTGTTGGAATCCTCTTCATTGCTATATTTGGTGAATTGAGGAAATTGGATGCCAGGAGGCAAGGTTAGCAATGGAACAATAGGACTAATGGGGTCATCCTAGTAGAAGTCTATCACTTGGACTATATCAGAAGAGGTGGCCTCAAGTTGTTTGACCTCTTCAATGACTATCTAAATGAGTTGGAATGCTTGATATAGGCTCGACATGGGTGCAGTGGGCTACATTGGTTATGCAACCCACTATGCTATTGGTGTGGTCCATAGTTCCATTGTGGACTGTGTGACCATGTGGAATGCCTATTGAGTGTACTATTGTGGAGGTTGTTGCGTGTGCTGCTATTGTGTGTTTGGTTCCCATGACACGAATGCAAGGCCCCACCATGTGATTGTGGCTTGGGCTATTGTAGGGGATGCCATCGAGACTGGTGGGATGTATGATGTCTAACTCATGTGTGGATGAGACATCGACATCATGTGCACATAAGGTTAGGTTGGCATCACAGATGTTAGCATAGAGGATTACATAGACTATATCAAGACCATGAAGGATAGGGTGACATATAGTCCTACACCCTGATGAGTATGTACTTGATGGCTTGCCACAATAGGCATTGGCCTAAGTAATGACAAGGGAGATGCTACGACCTCAAAGAAGGTAGATGGCTAAGATTCTGGGGGAGCAGCATTAGAGGTAGATGATAGGAAAGAGATGTAGAAGGGATTCTAATTATTTGAGTGAGTCTTGAATTCCTCTTGCCCATCCTATAGGGGCTCCCCATATTCAGTTGCTGCTTCATGCTCGTTCAACCCACTCAATCAGATGAGTTGGTCAAGCATCCATCAAAATCTCTTGATGAGGCGAATGAGATCGTTGAGGGTAGGGAAGTACTCCCTTCCATTTCGATGTGTGATCTCATAACCTGGCTTTGCATCTAGCTCTTGGCGGTCTAAAGGGATATCCACTTGGATTTTTGCGTAAAGGAAGTTGTATTTGTCTTTATTAAGCACCATGTGCTTGGGATACTTGTTATAAATCTTGAGGAATTACCTTCCCATGAAGATGGGGCCTCCAGCCCCAAGAATGTCAATTCTAAATTCCTGCTAAATAGGTCGTACAATGACTGCACTTGAGGTAGAGGTTAAAGGCTCTTCAAAGTTCATGCTACTGTGAGAAGATGCAAAAGGTGCAACACTAAAAAAGAAATGGCTAAGTATAACGATTGTTGAAAATGGCTAAGTATAGAAATGTTGAAATGATAGCTAAGTCTGAGAGTGCTACTAGAAAAATATCTAACTTTGGTGCTACCCTTGCTACGCTCTCATGTTGAGGGCTAGCTACACTCTTCCTAGCACACAAAGTTTAGGGTCCAAGTGTAAGAAATACACTTTGGCTTTCATCCTGCGAGGTTCTATGGGAATTGACAATTGGGACCAATCTACACCAACCAGCTCATAGACAACCATCGGGGTGTCATGTCTATGCTAGTTCAAAGCTAGTAATGGAGGTGCAGTGAGCACATAGGACTACCACTGAATGTAGAAGGAAATGGCAAAGCCCTCCTTCGAATGCTAGAAAATTGTAGTGACCAAAAATATTTTTTTTTTTGAGAGAATGTTCGGGAATGTATTACTGAAAGAAAGTTACATGACTATACAAGTACAAGTACAAGGGGGG
>MNCI01033524.1:16720-43326 GCA_015680685.1 Gnetum montanum | reverse complement strand
TGTCAAGATGTTAGACTTTATCAAGGGACATACTTGATTAAGCAAATAGAGGAAATTTTGAAGAATAAGTTATTCTTAAGCCATCCTAATATCAATCTAGCACCATTTAGCTTCTATTGAGACTTTAATGCAAAACTTGAAAGTAGTGTTTATCAATTCTTAAATTATAGATGTGTAAAGGAATCCTTGAAAGATATTTCCATCAATTCAACATGAAATTCCATTGGCCAATGCATATTCTACTTTGAATTTTCAATAGATAAGTCAACTTCCAAAATTCAAGAACAGATGATGTTTTTGACCAAAATCATTAAGAACCATAGTTCAAAAATTACACTACTGTGACTAAGAAAGATGAGTCAATATCATTCTTCATTGAGATACTAGACTATATTTGGTATGATGTCTGATTTTTGAAAATTACCAAGTTACTAAAGTTAATTTCTAAATAAGAAGTTGAGAAGAAGTGAGATCAAGCCCTACCATTCTGAACAAGGCCATTCGATCATATACTCCTTATGGTGAAACTAAAACTACATTTATTAATTTCCATAATTTATTAAAATCAAGGAGTATCTTGACCTTACTTTTATTTATAATATTATCATTTTCTTTATTATTTAATCTATATTTTAATTTGATAAGTAAAATATATAGGATAATACAAGTTGAGAATAAGGATTTACCCTACCTTCACTTGGATAACCAAGTATGAGTTTTACTTTATGTGATCCTTGTTAGGACTAGTAATTGGTGGTTGGTAGACCTTTAATTTACCTCTTATCATTATCTCAAAGAGTGAGGTAAGTATTGATAAAATAAGATTTAAATACCCATATATTCATTTCACTTGTATTTTATTTTTAGAATAAGCAAGAGAATATTAAGATATACAACTTCATGTCAAAAAGAAAAATCAAAGTATTAGAGTAAAAGAGCATAAAAGAAGCATTGGAGCTAGAGAAAGATCATGAACATGGACTTTTTTGAGGATGAACGAAACCTAGGGAATAGATTGTCACATTCCCATTTCTGAGTGGTACCACTGCATAACGAAGATGATGTCTCTTCATAACTAGCATTGTATTTATTATAACACAACCCAAAATGGTCAGTTGTAATTAGGACTTGAAATAGCTCGTTGTAATAACATGCATATTTCTCAAGGTGAACTTTAGGGGTTTGACATAAGTTATTTATACCCAGCCATTAGAGGTCGTATTAGCATGGAGTTATAGAGCTAGTAAAGGTGAGTAACAAGTTTCAGGTAATGCGGGACAGGAAGAGGATTGGCCATCCCATCTAAGGGATGGATGTTGAAGGAAGATAATCCTGAGAAACTCTTAGAGCATAACCAAGATACATTATTCAATATCAATAAAAAATATTTTCTTTTCCCTATTTCATTTTTCCTATTTTTTTCTTTACGCTTAATATCAAATGTTACATATATTTGATAATTTCCACCTTATCTTCTTATGCATGATGTCTAATATAATGTATATTTAACTTTTGCCATGACATCTAAGGACGGGATGTCACATAATGCTAAAACTTAACATAAAATGTTGGGATCCATGATATAAACATGTTTAGAATATTTAGGAAGGGTATCCTTTTGAGATGAATATAAATCTTCAAAAGTTTCTCTAGTTTGTAAATATTATATAATAATTCAGTATTGTCCATCCTCTTCTATGTTTAGTAAGCTAATGCATGGTGTGTATGTGAGAGTGATGGGTGTATCTTGCATTAAGTGAGATAAATAATCTTTAAGAAACATAAGATTTACAAGGAGAGCATTGTAGCTAATGCATATGTAAGCATATTTTCCAAGTAATAAATATGCATTAGTAAATATTCATCAAATTAAGTGATTAATTTTTTAGCTAAATTAAGATAATACTATAGATGTTAGCTTTACAACAGTAATTATCATTAACTTGATGAATGACTAGTTGGAAATCACCTTGAATTGAGAGCCTTTTAATTTCTAGTAGGGTTGCTAGGAGTAAACCTAAATTAAGATTCTTGTATTCAACTACATTATTTGTACATGAAAAATAAAATTTATAAGTTTGATAAATAGGCTCCATATCTTTATGACTAAGGACACAAGCCACATTAGAACCCTAAGTTGTATGAGCATCGTTGAAGTACAAGTGTTAGGTGAAATCCTTATGTTTTAAAGTTGTAGTTGGAAGAAGATTAGTTTTATTCATCCTTGAGTCCTCAAAGAAAGGTTGAATGACTGTAGAAAATGGTTTGTATAATAGGGTTGATGTAGGAAGGTCTGCTGATGAGTGGTGGAGTAATCCAACACCCAACCATACAAGATATGAGTGTTCACGCATAGCCCGATCGTAATCCGTGGATGCAGCAATGTGATTATGCTAGTAATTGGTTAGAGTTTATGATTGTTGTCTTCCCACGTGGAGATAGTATAATTGATGCATATGGTTTAGCTCTTAGTAAGATATATGATAGGTTGATGTTGATGGGCCATAACTCCTAGCTATTATGATAAAGTGTGAAAATGATTCCAAGGAAAATAGTAAGTGAATCTACTCTAGCCTAGAGTGATGACTATTCATTCCTAGCTTGCGATACATGCCTTGGGCTCATGTAACCATTACTAGGATTACCATGTGAGTTCACTACCAAGCAAATCAAGTGAAACCACTATTGGGTTGCCAAAAGATCACACTTAAACACTCGAAACCAATCATACTCATTTTGCTTTACTAATGAACAAGGAAACTAAAGTACTTATAAATGTAACTAATTAAACTTAGAAAATAGTAAGAATTATGCTAAGTAAAATAGTGAAGCTAATTGGATGCTACAATGATGGAAAGCAATCTTGATCTTTATTTCCATCATGAATTGTGCCAAAGTACACTTCACTCTAATAAAGATTCTGGACAACTGCTCAATACCATACTATGGGCATTCACTCTATTGCTAAGCTACAAAATTAAATTGTAAGAGTTTTATTAAGGGTGTAATAAATTGTTGTTTGGACTGTGTGCCTAAGTGTCATATTTATAGGCAAGCATGTGTCCTCGATATTGAATATTTGACATCATAGCTTATGCCTCAATATCGGGTACATGATATCACAACCCTAATATCAGATACTTGATAATGCTGTTGATGAAAAATTCACTTTATCATACCCCCATGACTAACTAAAAACTTGTTTTCAAGTTAAAAAAATGAGGATAGAATTCCTTACAAAATTGGAAGGTAGATTGACATGACATTGACTAACTAGCTACATGACGTTGACTAACTATATACATGACTCTTGAATGTCACAGTGGTGTTTTGCAAAAATTTATACAAGACATGATGTGATCATATTTGATAAAAATAAAATTTGCTAAAGCTCGATGTAGCTTAGGTAGTTCCTGGTGGCAATGGCTCCTCCATCGGTTGCTTTCCCTTATCGTCAGGCCTCTATAATTTGTATCAGTTCAGGAGTACCTAAAACTTTTCTTCCTCTATTCATGGCTCATGTATCATCCATGCTTATTGTGCAATGTGTGATGGAGTGGGCACATTAGTTGTAAAAAACATCTAATTAGCTTTAACTTAGCAAGTTGCAAACTGCCTCCTCCCCTCTTTAAATGCTCTAGCCTTTTCACATAATTCATGGTAGTTAGACAATCTTCTAACCAAGTTTGTTGCTATATCTTTCTTCCCTTGGTAGCCAACCTTCACTGCCTTCAAATCAAAATTTGCCACCTAAAGTTTCTATATGGCATCCTTATGATCTGTCAACTTCTTCTCATACAGAGCATACATGGCTGCTACTTGCTATTCTAGTTCATTTTTGGGCCTTCCTACTATTAACATGGCCAAGTTAGCATAATGGAGGTTAGCTAACCCAATGTAAACTTTTAGGTCCTCAATCTATAGGTCTTTATTCTTCACTTCCGCTTGGTGGACATATCAAAGCCACTTAAAGCTAAGTGAGAACGAGAAAAGTGCTTGAATACATAAGAATCTTACTTGAAAGGAATTTCCAAAAAGGGTTAAATAATACAAAAAGGTTAAGGAAACTTGTGAATAAGGTGTTGTAACATACCTAAATGTTAGCAATATGGTAGTAATTACAAATAAGAAATTACAAATAAGTAGTATTTCAAAAATTAGTCAAAAAAAAACATATAGGACCTTTAAGGTGTGGATTTTGATAGTGGAATTGCAAATAAAGTTGTCTCTTTAAATAGTATTAGCTTCTTTGATAACTTTAATATTTTTGGTTTTGTTAAAATTTGAAAAGATGTTGGTTCTATGGATTTTCTAGTTCCAAGATTTATTAAATTTGTTACAATAAATACAAGAATAGGGTGAAGAGGTGATGAGCGGCAAGGTACCCCTATGCTCAACCATATGAATATGAGCATTTCATGTGCGATTCGGTCAAATTCTAAGGACTAAGTGCCTATGCGCCTTCGTGGAACAATAACGGGTTGATCAATCGTTGTCTTCCCAAACTTACTTGTATGTTACAGTTGTATGGTTAAGTAAGCCTGAGGCATATGATTTTTATGGCTTTTATGTGTTTTATATCTTGCGCTAATAAGGAGGGGAAGAGAGATAACTAAGCAACTAATCTAAATTACCTACTCATTAACTAAGTTCTAAGTGCTCCTAACACCAGTATTTGTTCCCACTTGCCGTACACATCCTGAACCAGTGCAACGATGTTGGGATTACCAAATGCTAATCGTTACTAGGTTACCAAATGCTACACGCATGTTTGAAGAGGTCGTATTTAGTGTATTTAACTAAGGGTGTAATTAACTAAGAGAGTTATAGGGAAAGAGAAATCATTAATTAACTAAGAAAGAATTAAATAATAACTAATGCTAATTAATCTAATCTATATGCTGCAAGGTTTATCATAAAGTTCATCTTTATTGCCGTACACAAAGTTTGCTCAAGTACATCATGCTCGAATAAAGATCCGTTCACTCTATGACTCCTACTGCCGGAGAAATAATTCTAAATATAGAGGGAAAATGGCAAGATTTTGGCTAAGGGTATAATTTCTAATGTGGGAAACCAAGGGCGCTGCCTCTTATTTATAGGCGAGGAGTCAGGCCACGATATCAAGTATCCGATATCACATGGTTGATTCGATATCGCAGACACGATATCGTGGTTCATCATACTCCCATGACTGAATGAAAACTCGTCCTCAAGTTTCTTACAAAATATTGGGAAGGTATAAGATTATTAACTGAATGACCATTGATGGTGGAATGGGGTGACTAACTCAACGTGCCCAGTGAATGGATCGACAATACAATACATGATAGCATTAGTGTTCATGACCACAAAAGTGAACACTGTACACAAATGACATCTAGCCTTATTTGGCATCTAGGAGAGAAGAAGGAGAGAGAAAAAAGAAGAAGACGTGTTGCTGCCGATGCCAAGATTGTGCCTTCCATTGTTCATCCATAGCCACACCACCAATCTTGCTCCTTTTGTAAATGTTCTAGTTTTGGTCCATCCTGAGTGTTTCTTCCAGGTCCAGTTCATTGTTGTATGATTGCCATCTACACACACAACATAGTCATGAATGAGTGAGGGTAGATAAATCACAACGCAGTTGATACCTTGCCTCAATGTAAAGTGCATTGGCTGAGTTGTGGTTATGGAAAATACAGATTCTAGAGATGTAACACTAATGACTCTCAAAGGTGTAGGGGTTAGGAAAAATTGAAAAAATTGTGCCAGGGCCCCCATGACTAAGAGTGATCCTCTAGTAGCAATAGAATAGAAAAGGGATAAGGAATAAGAAAGATGGAGAAAAAATAACAACAGTAATGCCAATAAAATAGATGTCATAGATGGGGATGGAACAAAAATTTGTTGATTACAGGAAATGTTTAAGGGAACAAGGTTAACAAGTGCACCAAAAAGGAATGTCAGTGGGTCCTCCCCAAAGCAGGCTCATGCCCTTGATGCCCTGATAGACCCACAAACCAAGGAGTTCATAGGCTCTAGGAATGTCATTTGGAAGCAAGAGTTAAAAACTTACCCATAAGAGAGTACTAAGGAAAAACAATGTATCAACCAAGGTACAGGCTAATGATAAAATTGACAATGAGGTGAGAAATGAAAAAGAAAGATGGAGAGGAGAGAATGGAATGGAAACCCGAGAATAAGGTTGTGTAAAGTCCCTTGTGTGTTTTATGGTTAATGCGACTAAGTAGAACTCATTCCAAGTCCAGGCTCAACAACCCACATTCAATAACCTCGCATCAACACATTTGACCAACCTATTCTCTTGAAGCAACAAGAATGCCTTTACAAAAAGTCACCACCACTTCGAGAAGAGTGAGATAGAGAACTAGGAAGTAAGAGAGGGCCTTAGTTAGAGGGAACCTTCAGGCATGGGTAACATGTCTTTCCAGTTCCATAACTAGTGCATGTAGCCCAAGTTCATTATATTGTCTAAGGGGTGTGCTTTGAATTCTTAGGTTTTTATTTTGGGTTTTTGCATGAGAACCACACATGCAAAGACTTATTTTTATGTGTTCAAATTTCGGAGATTTGATGAAAGGTCAGAATGGTGGAAAACTCAAGAAAAAAAATCCAAGCACTCAAGAGAATAGTCAGCATAGATGCATAGAATCCCCTTGAAGTCACACCCTTTTCATCCTTTGATTCTTTCCTTAGTTTAAGAAATACCCAGTCACCAATTCATCAACAATTTTATTGAAAAAAAGAGACTGTACAGTTCCAAGCCAAGGGAAACCATAGGATTTATGGATGCATTAATGTCATGGACTCATTGCCCGTTTAATAAAAAAAACATACCTTAATATCAACATCGTACTTCAAAGGTAAAATCCAAACATTAGCAATCAACGTGGTATTATTCATGCCACCATCATGAACACTTATTGGGTGAAAAACAAAATAAAGTAATCACACAAAAAAATGGTAAAAATATGAACGATGATATTAAAAAAAAAAGAAAGTTTAAAGAAATGTGCAAAACAAAAATGCATAAAAAAATTGTGTAAAACAAAAATTTAGAAAGGACTGAGGGCCTTCAATGGTTAGCAGAGGTGGCCATCTCCCCCATGACTGAGTTGGAGGGAGGAGATCCAAAATAATGAGCAGGGTTGTCCACCTATAGAGGTAGCATATGTCCTGGCTGTCCTAAACTCATGGAAAGGTTTTGTTTGTTGCACGTTGATTAACAGTATTTTATTTGGGCTCTCAAGTTTGTATATGGTCATGGTTCCTGAAGGGAAAGTTACATAGATGATGTAAGGTCCTTCCCATAGTGTTTGAAATTTGGTAAGTTGTGACACATGTGTGGGGTTCCAATAGAGAACCTTATCTCCCGATTGGTACTTGACTCTTCTAATTTTTAGGTCATAAAGTTGTTTATTAAATGCCTTGTGCTCATTAGATGATAGGGCAGCTAGTTGGTTCTGATCTAGCAAGTTAAGAGTCATCAAGCTTTGTTTTTGTGCTAGATCAAGGTCAAGGTTGAGGTCACATGCTATGGCTAGTGTATAGAGCTCAGTTTGGATGGGGAGCATTAGAAGTTTTCCATACACTAACTCGTAGGGAGAGTAGCCTATAGGGAATTTCCATGTGGAGTGATATGCCCAAAGAGCATCATTTAGCTTAGTGCTCTAGTCTCACCTATACTTGCTAATGGTTTTGGTTAGTATCTTTGTAATCTCCCTATTGGTGACCTCATCTTGACCGTTTGCTTGGGGGCGGTATGGTGTAGTCAATTTATGCTCAACCCTTAAGCGTTGCATTAACTTCTGAAAAGTTGCACCCATGAATTATGTACCATTATCGAAAATAAGTGCACCCAGCACACCAAACTTTTATATGACTTATTGTTGAAAAAATCGTGCAGCTGTAGATGATGTGTAATCTTTAACAGCAGTTGCTTTAGCCCATTTAGTTAAGTAGTCTACGACAACTATGATGTAGGCTTTTCCATTGGACATTGGTGTCAAAAATCGATTCCCCAAATGTTGAAGGGTTCTAATAGTTGAATCCATTGTTGTGGACCCTCAATTATAGTAGTCATTCCCCCATCATGTTTATAATGCTCACAAGATTGGATGAATAGATGGGTGTCCTGGAACAAGGTAGGCCAATAATACCCTACAAGCAGGATCTTAATAGTTTTTTGTCTCCCAGCATAGTCATCCCCACAAGGGCCCTCATGAGCATCTTGGAGAACTCTTAGTTGATTTCTATCGGGAACACACCATTGAACCAAGCCATCGGGACATACTTTGTAAAGTTATCCATTGATTTCCATAAAATACTTGGCTCTATAAAGAAATTTTTTTTTCTTCTTAAGGTCTAGCTCTTGTGGTGTTTGTTGGGTAAGGAGATAGGTAAGAATGCTACTGTACTAGTTTGTCTCCATGGGTGATTAGTTATTCACTACACCAGCAAAGAGGAACTCATTAGGGAAATGATCTGAAATTAGATACTCATCCTTTTTGTTGTTCCAGTGTAACTGAGATAAATGATCAGCAACTACATTCTCGGTGCCCTTACAATCAATCATTGTCAAATCAAACTCTTGTAGGATTACTAACCATTGTATAATATGGGGGCTTACCATTGGCTTATTCATGAGGAACTGGATTGAACTATGATCAGTGTGTATAAATATTTTGTATCCCAATACATAGTGCCTAAATTTTTCTAGTGCAAACACTACAACCATTAATTCTTTTTCTATTGTAGTATAGTTAAGTTGTGCACCAGCTATACTTTTACTTGCACAGTGGATGTAATAAGGGTGTTTCTGGTCATCTAACTATGTAAGCATGGCTCCTAAGGCATAGTTGGATGCATTAGTCATGACATGGAATGGTTTGGACCAGTTAGGAGCTTGTAGAATGGGTATTTCTACTAGCTTTTGTTTTAGAGTTTGGAAAGCGAGTTCGCATTCCTTGGTCCATTCGAAGGGTATGTTCTTTTTTGTCAATTCTACCAATGGTTTGGCAACCTTTGAAAAGTTCTCAATGAATCTCCTATAGTAGCTAGTGTGTCCAAGGAGTGATTGAATGTCTTTGATAGTTTTCGGTTGTCAAGTAATTCCTTGGATGACTTTGATTTTTTCAAGGTCTACCTCTATCCCTGCATGTGAAATTTTATGCCCAAGTACTATGCCTTCTTAGACCATTAAATGGATTTTTTGCTAGTTAAGCCTTAGATTAGTCTCTACACATCTTTTTAGCACTTGCTCTAATCGGTCCAAGGCTTGATCAAAATTTGCTCCATAAGTGGAGAAGTCATTCATAAAGATTTCCACACCATTCCCTATCTGCTACTGGAATATGCTTAGAACTAAGTGTTGAAACGTGGTAGGGGCATTGCACAAGCCAAACGACATTTTTTTATGTGTAAAAGTTCCCCAAGGACTAGTGAACATGGTTTTGGCTTGGACTTCTCAGGCTATTTGTATTTGGTTGTATCCACTATAGCCATCCAAAAAACTATAATAGTGATGCCTTGCGAGTGTGTCTAAGACTTCATTAACAAATGGCAACAGAAAGTGATCCTTAAATGTTGCCATGTTTATCAGCCTAAAATCTATTCACACTCTCCATTTGCCTCCCTTTTTAGGCATGATTACTAAGGGGCTAACCCATTCTCTATCAGCAATGAGGTATATGAACCTAGCCTTTAGAAGCTGTTCAATTTCTTCTTTCACTACTTGCTTCAACTTTGGGTTCAATTTCCTCTGAGGTATTTTTCGAGGCTTCATGGAGGAGTCAGTGTAAATCCTATGTTAGCATATCCTAGGGTCTATTCCAGTTAATTTTGGATATGAAAAGGTGAAGGCTTTTGACCACTTTATTATATTGAGCAGACTTTCTTTTTGTTGCGAAGCAAGTCTTGCATTGATGATTACCAATTTTCCATTCTTAAGGAACATGTATTCCATATCGGTGGGAAATGGTTTTAGCTCTAGCGGCTCTTGTTTAAATTGCTTAGGAATTTCCAACTTCCCCCAGTTGATGTTTTCTAAGTTAGGACTGGGAAGTTGGTGATGGACTTGCTCTAATGCATCTATGCTATCTATGTAAGTGTAAGTTAAACCCTCAGTTAGTTCCATGCATATCAGTGAGCTACTTTCTTGATCAGTTGTCAGCCACTAGGTGTCTTCTTGTCATGTTGCTACTGCATACAAGCACTATTGTATGTTGATTGTTTGTGCATACTGATTACATGCAGGAAATGTTAAACTTTGCACAACCCATGATCTTTGCACGTAATTGCACACTGTGTCATTATATGCGATAAATGGGACCTACTTCTTCTTGATCTTTCCGAAAGTGTTTTCCTTAGATATTTGTATGGAAAGATAGTAGATTCCTAGGTGTGCATCGATAGTGCTTAGTGATGCCCTTTCCATTATGATTGGGAAGTCCCCCTTACTGTTGTTCACTTGTATCACTAGGAAGTTAGCGAGATACGACCACCCACAAACAGTGGTAACAATGTCCTCCACTAATCTGAAGGGAATAGTGATGGACTGGTCAGCTAACTCTAAATGGACATTGCTCTTTTTTAATGGAGGAAGGTTCTAGGACTTATACATTTCTTGGGATATTAGGTTAACACTGGAACCTGAATCCAAAAGAGCTTTGCATGGCTCATTCCCAGCGATTTGTAGGTATATTAGGGGACTCCAGGATTAGAGAATTTCTTGGGAAGGTGGCCAACCTTAATCCAATTAGTAATGACATGTGTTAACAACATGACCATATGTGTTGAATGTGGTGTTAAGTTTGAAGGGGGCTCTGAAGCTTGAGTTGATATGAAGGCATTTAAAGACTTAGCTACTTGGGATTACAAGGGCTTTGTTGGATTGCTAGTTCTGAAGAAAGATCTTTTCTTTGTATGGTTGTCAGAACCAATAGTAGGTTGAGGATTAACAGCCCTTGTGGCATTTCATTATTGTGGCTGAATAGGGAGTTCACCTTGCATTGCTGTAGCAGGTGGTAATGGAGCTATTGGTGGAAGAAATGCGGTTGGATTGGAAGGATGTTATACTTGTGGAATGTCACCCCTAGGAGAGGGAGTCCTATAGTATTCACAGGCTTGGTAGTGATGTTGGAGAGCAATGTGACCAATAGAGTCATGTGGAGAGATTGGATGTTGCACGTAATATCCATATGGATCAGGTTGCTAGTAAGGATATTGTTGCCTTGGCGGTGGCATTCCACATGATTGTGGGTGCTTCCACTACTGATGTTTCTGAATCGGTTGTGGTGGAGTTCCACTTGGATAATATGTTGAAGGTTGGTGGAACTACCTTGGGTTACTTGGGGGATAAGGTAACCATTGAGATGTTTGCCATTTGTTTAAATGTGGTCTAAGTGCATACACCCTAGACTCTTGCAAATGTAAGATCACAGGGCAACATCCCTTGGGATGGTCATATTGACATGTCTTGCATCCACTATAATCATCTGTATCTAAGTCCACAATCTCTTCAATAATAGCAACTTTACACTTACCCTTGTTATGTGCATTTTTTGCTTCTCTTTATTTCTTTTGTTAAGATCACTACCTCACTCTCTAGACTCCTCTACTACTTTGAGAATAGTTTAAAACCTATTATACATGGAGTCTCACATTTTTTCTACCTTTGCCGATACTTCTGATGCTAAATGTTGAATAGGCAAGGTTTTCCTATTCACCATCTCTTCGAGTGGTGACTCTTCCTCATCCTTACAAAATCTTACTCCCTTCCTTCAGACGGAAGGATCTCAACTATATTCTTCCACACTTTCTCTCTTTCGTAGCTCACCTTCTTCCTTAGCAACTTACTCTAGCAGTCTGTGAATTTGATGGAACCTAAGCTCAAATAACCTTCCTTGGGCATAAGTCCCAAGGGTTCTTCTAGTTTCATGCCTAAGCTCATCTACGAGATAGCATAGTTGATCCTGCTACGAATAACCATGGCCAGGACAATGATGTAATAATGTATAATAGTGGCCATGGCAGCATCAAAGGATTCATGACTTCCTTGCTTCCATCCTTGGATTTGCTTTCCTAGGTTAGACACCCAGGAGTACAGTTGGTACTTACTGTTGAACTGTTCTAACATAGTACTCCACCTACGAATGGATTCCGATTCTAAGAACTAGTACCAACTTTCACCTTCTTTTATTAGTGTCTATGAGAACAACTTGAGTTTTTACCACTCGTTTTCTATGTTTTGCAAGGCACACACATTATGAAATTCTTGTAAGTGATTTTGAGGAATAGCATTATATCCCCCTTCAAATTATGGGATGTTATTCATGTCTAACCTCTTGATCCTACTATTTTTTTAGTGCCTTGTTGGAATTCTCATGGCCTCAACTATATCTAGCATGCTTTGCGTGGTGAGTAGAGGTTCATCATGATCATCTCGTTCATAGCATCTATGGTGCCTACATAGTTCCCTACTTTTCCTTCTTCTATGGCATGATTCCCTAGAGTTTCCTCGTCCTCTGTCTTGGTTGTCTCGTCTGTTACTTCCACGTCTGTACATGAAAGAAGAGGGTGAAGGAGACGATGAAGGTGAAGAAGAAGGAGAACTGCCACAATGACAATGTCTACTACCTTCTCTTTGGTGGTCCCTACCTCGATCACGATTATGATCAAAATGCCCACTTTTGTCATGTGTCTTTGTTCCTTTTTTAGATACTTTGTTTCCATTGGTATTAGCACTAGGGTTATGAATAGTGGTGTTAGCACATTTTGGCCATTTCATGGAATAGGTGGACATTTTGATGGCTAAACCATTTTATCAAGGAACACTTCCATGACAAAATCTACATTTTTGAAATGAAAAGACTTTTGTTGCACCATTGCTATATGGTGCAATGAACCTACATGATTTATGGAGGAGCCATTGTAGCTTGAAAGATGTGGAGGGTTTCAATCATTTAATTTTGAATGAAATCCACATGGAGCCATTGTAGCATGATCACATGGAGCTCAAGGACAACAATGAGTTTTTGAGAAATATGTTTCCTTATTGATACCTTGGGAAAGGCCACTATGAAAAATGTGGAGTATCTCCAACAAAGTCTGAAAATGATTAAAAGAAAAAACCTATATATCAAGTCGGACACCTATTGAGCAACAAAGATAGGCTTTGATGGAGGAGGTGTTGAACCCATTAAAATTAGAGCCATCAGTGGCAATGCAAGCACTCATATCAGGGAAAACCAGGGAGTCACCAATGCCAAGGTCAAGGAGGTGGTAGTCAATGAGCACAGTATGAAGAGCATCACATGTGAGCCCGAACATAGTGGAAGCAAAGGTAGGCAACCCACAACACTGAACATTGTTGGAACGAGAATGACAAGCTAGAGGCAGGGTTATCACAACGACATGGTCATATAACAAACAATTCATGGAGCCGTACACACCATCATTGATCCAGTACTCGCGAACGCCACCTTGGACGTGTTTGCCGATGATGCTCGTCACTAGCCAAAAGGTGCTCTTAGCAAAATAATGCCCTGATTCTGACATTAGCATCACATGATGTTGCCCCGATGTTGTTTTTGTTCTCTGGAACTTGAATCTGGAGCAGTAGTGCAGGAAAGCAAGCTAGAGGGCCAGATTATCTCCTCCACAGTGCCTGCGCCTATGCCTGTGGTTGTGGGCGATAATATACAAAAAATGCTGTAGCTAAAAAAAATGCCTATAAACGTGGTAGAAAGCCCAAGGTCGTGACTCAGCAAAACCAGGGTTGGTCTCTTGCGGTCATCTCTTCATGTTCGTCACCATCTTCGCCTGCAGCGCTTCTCAAGGACGAGGAAGGTGTCTACTTTCTCTACTGTAATGGTGGTAACCTTGTTATGTGCGACAACAAGTCTTGCCCCAAGGTGTGTCATGCCACCTACGTTGGCCAAGACGATGACTTCTTCTAGTTGAACACTTGGATTGTGGTGCAGTATGATTGTATTGAATATTGATGCTAAATATGTTGATGGTGAACATAAATCATCGCCAACACAAATAGAGAAACATGTGTGATCTACTGTGCATGAACACGGTGCTTCTGGAAATCATTTCCAGTGATAATGAAGATGGATGCAGCAACTGAACACCACACAACAACCTTACCAAAAATAGCAGCAGTGCCTGACGCCAATGCATTCATCATCACCATTACCAATCCATTAAGTGTGGTCATAGAGATATGAAGACACAGCAAGATAGGTGCACAACTAAATAAGCAGAACCAGGAGATTATTTAGCCAATGCCGATGAATCAGGGTTACAGTTTATTCGAAAGAAACCGTCATCGCTGAAGACAAGTGCAAAACTCGAACACACGGAATTGAAGTCACAAAATAAAATTTCAATTTCATATGGTCCAGTTGCAAAAAATTAATTTCAGAATTTCTCACATATAACAATTGTATGAAGCGCTTATTAAAGACCTAGCATTAATTTAAGTATCCCAAATGAATTACTAAGGCTTTATACACGATGGGTAATTAAAATCCTAAATAAAAATAAAATGACAATTGTATGAAGCTCTTATAATATAGAGATTTTGGATTTATTTTTATATAGGTTGTTGCTTATAAAAACAATATTTATAATATTTACACATGCCAATGTTAGCATGATTTTCTCCTAACTTCATGTTTAAGTTACAACTTCCTAACTTGTTGGGCAAGTAATATCTCCTAACTTGTTGGGCAAGTTATAACTTCCTTACTTGGGAGAGAAGTTACCTAAGATATTTTGGAATACCTAACTACCTATGAGACCCTATAAAAAGGCTTCAAGGATAGGAAGAAAAGGGGTTGGGGGGATATATCACACACTTTGGGATCACTCACTCGGGGCCTTGGAGGAAGATTTGTAAAGAAGACATTGTGAAAGATTGCTTGTAAGATGACTTGCTAAAGATAATATTTCAGCCACTTTGTCATAGTCCTGTGAGTTATGCTTATTATTTTTATTTTGTTTAAATTGTTTAGCTAGTGGTTTACATAGTATCATGCTTGGCAAGTAATTTTGGGATTTTTAGATTGCTCTTATTATTCTTGTTGCATGATAGAAAATTTCTATTTAAATTTTGCCATGGAAGAGCTTGTGTTTAAAAGCCTTGAGAGCATTTTACTAGTAAATTTTATTATTGTGTAATGTATAAGAACTGTTATTAAGATCATTGTAAGAGAGCCTCTGCATATAGTCAAGCCGTTGAACGATTCAATAGTCAAGAGGGTTCAGAAAATGTTTGGTATTATGATAGGACCAGAATAGCTTCTTTTATCTTTAAAGTGAATCACTATGGTATTTCAATCAGAAATTGTCAAGTCTTTTGAAGGTTCTGTTGAATGCAATTGTTGACATCCGTTATCTAGCCAAAATAGAGTCTCGTACGTGATAGTTTATGCAACAAATTTTTGGGTAGCATAGTAGGATTGTCTTGAAGAAATTGCTTATTTGAGCCTTGGAAGTTTGAATAATTCATAGTTATTGAATTTGGGATAGCTTTAATGTGAAGTGTTTACTCGTATCATTTTACCTTGTTTAAACATTTGAGATCTTTACACAAATCTGCTTTCTTGTTCTCTTCTTTCTATTTCCATTGAATATCGCTCTATTTTTAGTTTTCTTGTGGAACTATCTCTTTCTCTAGGGAAAATTAGAAGTAGATTTGCAGAGTTATGCTCAAATGTTTTTGCAAAATTTTATTTGTTACAAGTAGGTATTATAAGGACCACATAGACTAGGCAATTGAACAGAATAAGAACTCTCAACAACTCACAGTACTTTGCAAAGTTGGCTGAATCTCTTTAAGATAAGTCATTTGTAGTTTTACACACAACCCAATAGTTTCATTTTTCACAACCGCACACCGCAACAGCACACACACATACTCACATTAACTACTGAGTCTATTTGGAGGTATTTGGGCCTTGGTGTTGCCAGAAGACCATCAAGCACCTAAATCCTGTTCGAGGACACTTGTTGGCGATCACGTCCTAAATGGTCGCCAACAAGTAGAATGGAGGTTCTAATATACAATCCCTTAGCCAAAGTCAAGGGGAGGAAAATCGTTATTTGGGTGACTACCTGAGGTAGGTTCATCACCCTCAATTTTGCTTAAAATGTGGGGGGCATTCTTGGACCATTTTCCCTTCAAAGACTTATGGTGTCTCTCCTGTTGCAAATTCTTTTGTTGTTGGGCCTCTATGGAACGATAATCTCTTGAATCATAGTCCTGCACAATGTATTTTGCGTGTAAGTGTTGCATGCCTATTCGTGTGGAAGCACAAAGAAGCATACTTGAGATTGAATGGTTGGGAGGTAACACTATGTTACCTTCCAAGGCATGCTAATGTACCTATTCATCTTGGTGGAGAATAAAGGTGAAGTTGGGTACATATCCATCGGGATGAATATATACCACATGAAACTATTGAGGAACTGGCGGATCAATGTCATGTGTAGTTTGCCGCCGATTGCTTTTTGTGTTAGTCCTAGGTGGTGAAGTGCTTTTGTATGAAGAAGAAGACATCTTGTCTTGTTCAGTGTGCAATGTACTATTATCTTTTTCTTAATCAACCCTAAGGGTTCATTCCAACGATGTAAATGATTTCCTAAGTTCTACTTAGCACACAAACAACTAAGTCCTCGGCAACGACACCAATGATGATTGGCAAGGTACCCCTATGCTCAACCATACGAATATGAGCATTTCATGTGCAATCTGGTTGAATTCCAAGGACTAAGTGCCTATGTGTCTTCATGGAACAATAATGAGTTGATCAATTATTGTCTTCCCAAACTTACTTGTATGTCACGATTGTATGGTTAAGTAAGCCTGAGGCATATGATTTTTATGGCTTTTATGTATTTTATATCCTATGCTAATAAGGAGGGGGAGAGAGATAACTAAGAAAATAATCTAAATTACCTACTCATTAACTAAGTTCTAAGTGCTCTTAACACTAGTATCCGTTCTCATTTGTCCTACACATCTTGAACTAGTGCAACACTACTGGGATTACCAAACACTAATCGTTACTGGGTTACCAAGTGCTACACGCATGCTCAAAGCAATCGTATTGAGTGTATTTAACTAAGGGTGTAATTAACTAAGAGAGTTGTAGGGTGAGAGAAATCATTAATTAACTAAGAAAGCATTAAATAATAATTAATGCTAATGAATCTAATCTGTATGTTGCAAGGTTTGTCTTCAAGTTCGTCTTTATTGCTGTACACAAAGTGTGCTTAGGTACACCATGCTTGAATAAAGATCCATTCACTCTATGAATCCTACTATGGGCATGCAGAAATAATTCTAACTATAGAGGGAAAAAATGGCAAGAGTTTGGCTAAGGTTCTAATTTCTAATGTGGGAAACCAAGGGCGCCGCCTCTTATTTATAGGTGAGGAGATAGGCCATGATATTGGGTATCCGATATCGTATGGTCGATCTGATATCGCGGATGCAATATCATGATTCATCAAGAAGCAAACCTTTTGGTGGCATTATCATGTTAGTGAGGAAATCTCTTGAAAATTGTATGCTTTTAGAAAAAACTTATGATCATAAACAATATATTTTGCTAAAAATCTTATGTTAGCATGGTTGTGCATTCCTTACCATATGCTATTTTGCTTTTGCTCCTAGAGATGTCACATTACATAATTCTATAGAGTTGTCTCATGATCATCCTTTTTAGTTATTAGGTAGAGGTATTATAAAATTTTCAATTGGAGGCTTAGTGTTTATTTGTTGAGATTTTAATGCACTAATAGGTTTATAGCAAACAAAAATTATTTAGTGGTAATATAGTGTTGGAAATTTACACATTATTGAAGATCACAACTGGACATAACATTCTTTAGATGGTACTATTAATAAAATGGATCAATAACCATTAGAATGGAAGAAAATTTTTTGATCTTTTGATTTGCAATGGCCTTGCTAGATTTCCTCAATCTTCATCTTTTACTTTCATAAGACCTCAAGGTAACTCTTGCATTGATTTGCTTTTATGTTCTTATAAAAATATTGATTTATTGAGTTGAAAAATGGAGAAGACTTAGAGAAGTCTTGCCATCATCATGTAAAGTTTTTGTTGCAAATTCAATTTTTTCTCAAATAATAAAAAATAAGAATAGAAAAATTAGTATAGACTCACCTCAGAAGTCAAGGAAACATATGTGAATGTAACATATAAGTAAATGGACTTTTGCTTACAACAGCTATGTAAGTTATGCATTCACAACAACAGGGTGCTCATAATACTTAGTTTGATGAAGATTGCATACAAGCTAAGTATAATATTAAGAATATAAATAAAAGTCACAAGGATTAGTTAAGGCATATAAATGTTTGATTAGAACCAAGAGAAGAACTTTATGATGGAGTAAAGCATGACTATTTTGCTTACACCATTAAAAAAGAACTTAAATAGTTTAAGCAATGTTTTCATCATAAAGCCTCTTCATCATTTAATTTTTCTTTTCAAGATATTTCCTTATTTTACAATGAGCTATTTATAAGAAAAGATGATAATTATTCTACTATTGTACAACAAGCAGCTCTCCAATTTAGGGTATTAAAAAGCTAGCATTTGGAAAAGCTATAAATTCAAATGGTTTATATGCAAATTTATTAAAATGGGTAGAATTTGCTATTTATAGAAAAATTTAGCACAAATTAAATTCAACAAAGGAGTAAGGATTAGCCAAGATTGAAAAACTAGTAAAGCTATCTTGTTATGTAGAAATGGGATAAAAATAATTTGGACAATTATCAAATGATCGTTGTGAGTAATATTTTTGCTAAGTTACTAGGCACTTTACTAGAAAAGAGAATTAATTCTTGGACTAAAGGTAACTAGGTTAGGGCAAGGTTTCAAGATTTCAAATAAAATCATGCTACTATTGATCACTTAGTTACTCTTGGATACTGCATGGAGTTTGCAAAAATTACTAATAAAAAATTTTTAATTTGATTTATTGATTTTGCAAAAGCATATGATTCAGTGATCCATACAAAACTATGGCTGCACTTGCAAAAAATTGGTCTTCTTTCAAATTTTTTTGTAGCAACTCAAAGATTATATGAGAAAATGATTATTGAAATTATAGATAGTAATTCAAAGAAAAAATTTTAATTTCTAAACAAAATTGAAGTTAAGCAAGGCTATCTACTTTCCCCAACTCTCTTTAGTATCTTTCTTGATGAAGTACATGAATGGTTGTGCAATAATCAAAATAGTCATTCAATCAAAATTAGATCCCATGTAGCGAATCTTCTTTTATATGTAGATGATACTACCTTGATCTCTAATATTGAAAAAGGTATGTAAAATATATTACAAATTTTAAAAAATTATTATCATTCATTTAGTCTTCAAGTGAATATAGATAAAACCAAATTGATGATTTGAGATACAAGAAATACCTATTATGAGTTCCATTTTAGAGGCACCAATATGAAAATAGTATATTCTTATGAATATTTAGGTCTCATTTATATGGACAATGATCCATGGATGAAGTGCATTGAAGAAAAAATTTTAGGAGGTTTCAAGGTTCTGTATTCTTTTAAAAATAAGAGCAAGGATTAGAACTTTGACCATGAAAGGTTAGAAAATAAAGTTTTTAAACTACTAACTATCCTACTATATTATGTGTTATGTGGATGTGTTGTTTGGGAAACTAAACTCAATGTTAACCTTTGGAAAAATATTGAAAGAGTGCAAAAAAATTCTCTTCTTAGTAAGTTAAAGGTGAAGATGCAAACACCTTATTTAATGTTATTATTTGAATATGATTTATTACTTTTAGAAGTAGAATCCTTGTGCCAATTCACTATATATCCTCATAGCTTACATATCTCAAGAAAAGACAAATTATCTATTGTAGTTCTTGAGGATTCCTAAGACCATAGTTAGTATCTTTAGTAGGATATGGTTGAGAAAGTGGAATATCTCTTGGATGGACATGCAGCAAAATCCTAAGCATATTCACCAACTAGTTAAGCAGAAATTTTTAACACAAATGTGGTCTAATGTGGAAGGCAATGAACAATTTTATTTACACTACATTAGATTTAATAAATTATATGTAAAAGCTCACTATCTCTTATCTACTATTCCAATTAAGTATCAAAATGTTATCAGTAACCTTTGCTTAAGTTTTCATCATCTTAGAATTCAAAATGATAGATGGATTTAACTCCCCAAAGAAGAGCACATTTGTAGGTTGTGCAAATCAGAAGCCCTTGAAGATGAGTTACATGTGTTTCTTTCTTGTGTTGTGATTGCCCATTTGAGGTAGTGTTATAATGTTTAATGAGTGGTGAGGTACCCCTATACTCAACCATACGAATACGAGCGTTACACGCGCGATCCGATCGAACTCTGCAGACTAAGGGCCTACATGCTTTATGGAACACTTAAGGTTAATCATTCGTTGTCTTCCTAGACTTACTTGTATTTGTCATAGTTGTATGGTTAAGTAAGTCTAAGGTATATGATTTTTATATCTTTTCTGTTTTATCTCCTATGCTAACAAGGTGAAGGGTGAAGAGACTAATTGACTAACTTTAACTAACTAACTAAGCCTTAATTAACCTAGCATCAGCATCCATTCCGACTTACCGTTCACACCCTAAACCAATGCAACCTTGGTTACGAAACGCTAGTCATTACTAGGATCACCAAGCGTAACGCACGTGGTCGAAGCAATCGTACTGAGGCACTTAACTAGGAGAGAAGGTTTGAGAGAGATTTAATTAACTATGAAAGCATTTAAATGGTAAACAGTAAATAACAATAAATAAAGTCCTAATTAGCCTAATCCATGCACTGCAAGGTTTATCCAAGAAGTTCATCTTTATTACTGTACATGAACTTGTGTTCAGGTACAATATTTGCTCAAATAAAGATCTGTTCATTTTGGAGTTCCTACTACGGGCACATGGAAATTATTCTATCTCTGAAGAGGTAAAACTGCTAGAGTTTCGCTATGGTCTAGTCCTAAACTATGGAAACAAGGGAGAGCTGCCTCTTATTTATAGACTTGGCGGCGCACCGCGGTATCGCGTGGGATGCGATATCGTGGCCCATCAATGTTATAGCAAAAACATATATGATTTTTTTTTAATGCCCATTGGTACTTGGTCAATTTGTAGAACTAATATTTATTTTTTATAAAAATATAATATCTGTCCAATGGATCCTACAAGTATTCAGTGTAATAATGTTTCATTTCATTTTCATTTGACATTTATTTTATTTTCTTTGATTAGACTCTATTTTATTTTCATTTTCTTTGATTAGGTACTACTTTTATACACAAGTTTAGAATAAAAAGTGAAGTGTCTTGACTATGCATGTCCATTGTGCTAGCTCATGCATCTTGAATGATCATCATTAGCTATGCTTATGTGTCCTTGGATCCCACCCTTGCATATTAGCAAGCGCTATCAGCACATATTTGTCAGCTTTTGGAGGTACGCTCTACATTGTGAGGGCATTAAAACAAGGTGTTTTTTCAATAAATTTTACTAACATCCCATCAATAATGTATTAAAATAATATTACATGAAAAACATGCCAACAAATTAACTATTTTTGGATCCTTCCTAGAGTTGGCACCAGAAGAAGTTTGGATGCAGTTTCAAGGGTCTTTGTTATGGCCCACCATTGTTACTAATGGGGAATGATATCTTAGGGAGACATATATTTTCTGGAATAATCACCAAGAAGATGAAACAATGAAGATCAAAGATATAACCATCTCCTACTTTGTGAAAGCCATTGCAAAAGCCCTTGAACTATCCAACACTAGGGAAAAGCTAACAAAGGTCTCACCCCTGCATGTCCAGAAGCTCATATAAAAAATTTTCCACTATCAGAATCAATGTGTATCTTTCAACTTACCAAAACAAACATATCAGACTAATAGTAGAAATGATCAATGAATAAAACCTACCATGGACTCATCTTATGATTCACCATAAATTCTACCTTACCATCATAATGGTACAATTGGTGATAGATTGAAGACAAAGATACTCTACTCCTCTATTGATTGAGTTGAACTACTCTATTCCAATTGTTACAATGCATTCATATATCCATACAACCACTATAGTGATCACCATGGTTGAGGCATGATACTCATTTCCTTATAAACACAATGAGGATGAGTGAGGTGTTATTGGAATGTCTAAGATATATCATGCAGTAGGTTAGAGTATGGTGAGTAAGTTTACTAGATGACCAATAGATCTTCCTTGTAAGGGAGCTTACTTAATAAATTAAGTTAGATTAGAGCACAATGGTGATTTCCTGCTCTTTGTGAGCTTTACCCCAACTATGCCAGCTCCAGCTAACCGAGCAGCCCGCAGAGTTATGACAGCCCGCAGAGTTATGATTTTGCACAATTCAACTATGAGTTTCTGGGTCCTAAGAGGAACATTTGAAACGTTAAAGTTGCATAATATGAAAATATTGTCACAAATGTTACACACCAAGAAGTGCAACGGCTACCGAGTCACTGCATCAAATGAATGTGTGCCAATGAGACTTTGCTTACCCCAAACACTTTCTCAAGTGTTGTCGCCACTATTTTAAGGTTATGAGTCTTGTCACCATGCATCGCAGACATATTTGGTGTCCTGCATAGGATCCATGAGAAGGAATTTTATAAACAGTACCATGCTATTCAATCTAGAAAGAGCTCTCTATCTTCTTACGTCAAAACGTAAGGCTTTCTAAGCCGTGCAGGTGTAGTGTCACCAAATAGTGCAGCTTCTTCTGCCAATTTCAAGAGTACTCTTCTTGTAATTTCTCCCAAGTATAATCCAGAAACTAGCTTTTCAAAGATCTATACATGATGAATAAAAGAAGAAATCAAACATTAGCAATTATAAAAGCATTTTAGGAATATTCAGATTTGCCTGGCTACAACAACGATTAAAAGAAATCTCATTTACATGATCACCAGGGTTAACACTCTCAACATCAAGAGCAATATCAAATTCTGTTACTGTTAGATGAGTAGACCAGAAGTTACCCCATTCTGTGTTGATAACCTGAAAGTTTGTTTTCCATAATAACAGCTTAATGTATTATTCATGGATTTAAATTTCAAACATTTTTAAAATCATTTAACTTACCATGTAGCCGGATTCTGGAGGAGGACCATGCAATTTTGGGATTGGATTTGCATCCTCCACGTAGCAGGCATTTGTTCCAGTTCCAAAAATTATAGCAACCATGACATCATTGTCATGAAACCGTCCACCAGCAAGGGTGCCCACAGTATCATTCACCTGGGTTCATTTTAAAATCTGAATAAGGACCTCTAAATTTAGGATAAGACAATTGAATATACTAATAAATATTCTAACAGATTTACAAAACAGCGCATTATGTTACTGTCATGGATGAAATGAAAAATTTAGAGTTGAGGTAATTTTACCAGGGCAGACACTTCCATGTTCAAACCCTGCCTATGCATAGCCTCTTTTAAAGTTTGAACTATATCCTTCCCAACCTGCAATAAATTAAGATGGAAGAACTAGAAGATAAGAAAAATACTGTACAGATGCATTACTTGGTTTTCTGTGAAGACAGAAAAACAATGAAGTGACATGCATCTACAAGTTACAGAAAATGTGAGAAACTTGGAAACAAATTAGTAGCTCTGGCACTCTTTCCCACTCATTACTATAGATGGAAGTGGATAATGTTCGTTTGAGGTCTGTAGACCTTTACTTGGGATCTGGGGAACGTTTCACTGTTGTAATGGTATGAATGAATGCCATGACATTACGACAAGAATCACGAAGAATGAATAATTCTGCCATTTCAATTTGTATTTGGAATCTTTTGCTATCCCGCATTTTCCAAAACAGGAGAAGCATGAATGATAATGAGAGTGTCAATAATCTTATTGGGTTAGCCAAAGCATTTTGTTGTTTACCCAGCCCAAAATGGTTTGCAACTTGTGAAAGCAGCATGCAAATTAGTTAATGTCCAGATTGTGTTAGTTTGTTCTTGAAATCCATGGGTTCTGACATGGCATTCTAAAATTTGATTAGCCTTCATACAAACAAGTTAGACCTTAGCTTAGAATGCAATCTGGAAAATACTTCTCATAGCAAGGAATCTTAACTAAAACTGAAGCCTTTTTATTGGAAATTATTTAGTTTCAGGCATTTCTGCAACAACAAAACTTATTCTTAGATACAAGGAAATGAGTATTCTGAAAGGTACATTCTTTTATTGTTACAATAGGTGCGGTATTTAGTTTAACAAATAGCAATTGATGTTTTAAAACGTTTTAAGACACAATAATTAGAGCCATTGTTACTGATGAACTTATGCATAAATTAAGATAGCATATCCTATTAAGGGGTTCTTGCTCCTTTTGCCTCATCTATCTGGGGTAGAGAGATACAAACCGGAAAGTACCATGAATATGGTAGATCTTCAGAATATAAATTATAAATGAACTTACCGTTTCCACAACTGAGAAACCCTTGGACCATTTTATTAGAGTGCCTGAACTAATTGCAGTTTGATGCACTGGAATTTCTCGGCCATGCTCTATACCAAGCTCTCTTTCTCGGCCATGCTGTATACGGAATTTCTCTCCTTCACTCTCAACAAAGTTTGCTAGCTTTGAAACAATGAAATCAAACAAATCCTGCAACATATTCAAACATAATAACCCTCAGCTTTTTTTAACACAAAATGACTATGTGAATGACAGATATTTGGGAAACTAGAAATTTTAATAGGTTGGAGAAACCCATTTTATGTATTTGATGGATTTGGTACATACAGCATGAACTTGGAATACATATTCAACGTAATGAGCTAACCTTGTTGGCATAGTTTTGAACAAGAACTTAGAACTGACCTTTTCTGATTCCACCATCAAATCTTGAGGAATCGTGGCTTGTGAAAACTCTTCCGCAGCAACCCCTTCTTTTCCATTTAATTGAACTCTAAGAACTTGAAGATTGGTCCCCCCAAGGTCCAACGCATAGAAGAGACCTTTTTCATTTGTGTGTGGAGAAGATTAGATTATGTACACATTTGCAGAAAATTCATCTGTGCTATTCATCTCTAGATGTGCATTTGAATTCACCAAAAGTAAATGATTATGAAATTTTCAAATTAACGTATCCAAAAGAACATGAAATATAAGCAGGTTGTAATGTTTCTATTTTAAAAAAAAAATAAATATTACTGTCATGTCTAACAAAATGAAACTCAACTACATAATATAGATTTTCATGGATTTTCATGCACGGTCACAAGCTTAATTTGAAGTTGAATACAATTTACAATTTAAAAAATCTGATTGGAAAAATGTTTCTGTCATCTAGTTTCACAGGATTAACACTTTCCCTGAATTCAGTTTTCAGTTTTCAATAATAAACCGTTTGTTCTTGCGAATTTAATGTCTAGCTGAACAAAAGAGAGTTTGGTATGAAACCCAATTAAATATACCACACCGAGTTCCTCCTCTACTTTGGTTTTTCAAAATGGCTGTGATCCCATTAAAGGAGAATTGTAAAAGTACAGTCGTGCAACAAGCTTTATTTTTAAAAATGTTTTCAAAATGGCTGTGATCCCCTTAAAGGAGAATTGCAAATCATATTATAATCCGTTCCTCGAGTATCTCGAAATGCCTCTGGCTTCTCCTCGTATTATAATCCGTTGCGCCCGACTGTGTGTTCCAGAGATGTTATTCGTTGTTTTTTTCCGGAGAAAATTTGAGTCGTATTACCGCATTCTGTTGCGATTTCGATAATGAAAAACATGATCACGAGGGTGAAAAGCAAATGGAATTTCTCCAGTTTCAGTTTCTTGCTTACTTTTGCTTCCATGGGTGTTTCTCAGGAATGCGGCGGCCCTCCTGGAACAAGTCGCAGGTAATTCAGCAGGTGCTTACGCTAAAGAGCCTGTTCGAATCCAAAGCGGTTCAGGAGCCGCAGCAGCAGCAGGAAGAAGCGAACGAGCAGCAACGGAATCACCTGGGCGCCAAAAATAACGCCACGGAGACTTGCAGAGAATCTTCGTCTGCGCACTCTGACGTTTCCCAGGATCGACCCCGCCTTCTGCCCTGTGTAAGATAGAACGCAACGTAACCCCTTGCTTTTGCAGCAGAAAAACACATCAGGCCAAATCTCGGAAAAAACTATTTTATTGCGCCATGGTTTCGTTGGTTTACAGGTCGATTTTTTTCATTTTGAGTTTTTTTTTTCATTTTCAGAATGATGCGGCGGACAAAGATAAAGAAACGCAGCAGGACGCGTGCCGGGTTGGGGATGCATCACTCGGGCAGATTCCGTCGCCGTTGTTGATCCGGCTGTCCAAGGAAACCAGGAAAAACCACGTCCATTTTTTTTTATTTTACAAAATGGCTAAAACAGAGTTAATCTATGTGAGCATAAATGGCTAAAACAGAGTTAATCTATCTGAGCATAAACCTGTTGCATGGCAGAGATGCCGACCAAGTGGAGACGAGCATGGGTGCAGAGGTTTGTGAAGAAAAGAAAA
>MNCI01033523.1:467447-486371 GCA_015680685.1 Gnetum montanum | reverse complement strand
TATCTTATCCCCAAGGTAACCCAAGGCAGTTCCACCAACCATTAACGTACTATCCAAGTAGAATTCCACCACAACCCATTGGACAACATCGGCAGTGGCAATACCCATAGTCATGGGGGATGCCATCGCGAAAAAAACAATACCCTTACCAGAAGCCAGACCCATATGGATATTATGTGTAGCAGCTAATTTCTCCAAATGACTCCATGGGTCACACAACTCCCCAACGTCACTACCAAGTTCAGGAGTACTTTAGAAGGACTCCTTCTCCTTCGGGAGACGCTCCATACCCACACCATCCTCCTAATCCATTCGCACCTCTTCCACCTATAGTTCCCATAACACCTCATGCTCCAACAATGCAAGGGAAACTTCCTACTCAACCGCAGCAACGTTGCGTTGCGAGAGCTATAAATATTCAACCTGCTGTTGGTTCTGACAACTGTAAAAAGAGAAGACCTTTCTTCAGAACCAAAAGCCCAGATAAGCTCTCACAAGAACAAGCGGTTGAGTCTATGTACACTCCTCCACCATCTAACACTTCAGAGCACCCTTCTATCCAAAATCAGAGCTTAACGCATATGGTTATGTTAACACATACTGTAACTGACTGGATCAAGATAGGAAACCTTCCCAGGAAACTAATTAACCCTAGGAGTCCCTTAATCTATTTACAAATCGCTATAAATAAATCACATAAGGCTCTTCTTGACTCAGGTTCCAGAGTCAACTGAATTTCATGAGAGATGTATCACGCCTAGAACCTACCCCAACTTAAGAAGAGCAATATTCAACTAGAGCTAGTAGACCAGTCCATCACCATTTTCTTGGGATTGGTGGAGGACATCGTTACCACTATGTGTGGTTGGTCCTACCTAGCTAATTTTCTAGTGATTGAAGTAAACAACAACGAAAGGAACTTTCCTATTATAATGGAAAGAGCATGGCTAAGCATAGTAGACGCATGCCTAGGCATTCATGATCTTTCCTTTGAAATTTCTAAGATAAACACTTATGGAAAGATCAAGAAGAGGAAAGTTCCATGCATCACATAGAGTGATAAATCGAGTGATGACATGGAGGAAATGCCTCCATGCAATAGGTGTGCCCTTGAAACTTTGAAACAAAGATGCCTGTATGTAGTAACCACACAACAAATAGTAGACACCCCTTGGTTGACAACTACTTAAAAGAGCAACCAAAAAATATGCATGGAATGAAATGAGGAGAAAAACCATGCCAATAATGAAGGCATAGACATGTTGGAATATGAGCATCACCAACATTCACCCCTTAATCTAAGATCATCAATTGGGAGAAGTTGGACACCTCTTAGAAATTCAAATAGGTGCTCATTATTTCAGATCTCTCCATTTCCACTTAGTCATGGGGGAGATGGCCACCTATGCTAATCATATGGGGCCCTCAGTTATTTTTAAGTTTTTATTTTACACATTTTTGTTTTACATGTTTTTGTTTTCCACATTTTTATTTTACAAGATTTTTTTTACAATGTTTTTGTTTTACAAGTTTTTTTTACATGTTTTTGTTTTATACATTTTTGTTTTACATGTTTTTTTTCATACAACTTTTTTTTTTTACAAATTTCTTTAACTTTTCTTATTTTTGTTTTACAACTTTCTTTAAATTTTCTTGTTTTTTTTACAACATCGTTATACTTTTCCATTTTGTATGTGTGTATGTGTGTGTGTTATCCACCCTATAAGTTTGTCACCCAATAAGTGTTCTTCGTGATGGTATGAACTATTTTCTTATTGATTGCTAATGTTTAGTTTTTATCTTTAAGTTGCAATGTTGATACTAAGGTATGTTTCTTTTGATATGGCAGGCAATGAGATTACTTCATCCATCCATCCATCCATCAATTTCTATGGTCTCTTTCAGCTTGAAAATGTTTAGTCCCTCTCTAATAAGAACTTTAACAAATCAGTGACTGGGCATCTCTCAAACTAAGGAAGGACTCAAGGATTGAAAAGGGTGTGACTTCAAGGAAACTTGATGCTTTTGTATTGGCCATTCTCTTAGGTGCTTGGGTGTTTTCCTCTTAAGTTTTCTTACCATTCCGATGTTACCTAATTATCAGGAAGCTAAGCAATAAAAATAACAAAGTCTTTGCATGGTGTGGTTCTCACACATAAAAACACAAAACACAAAAATAAAAATAAAAAGAGAAAAGAAAAAAAAGTGAAAATTCAAAGCACACCTCTTAGATAAAATAATACCTTGGGCTACAAGCACTGATTATGGAACTAAAAACGTTCCCTCTAACTAAGGCCCTTCTTGCTTCCCATTCTCTCCTCATTTGTTTCATTAGAATGGTGGTGACTCTTGGGGAAGGAATTCTTGTTATCTAAGTGGATGGTTTGGCTAAATGCATTGATGCAAAGTCACTGAAAGTGGTTTCTTTGAGGCTGGAGTTGAAATGAGACTTGCCAAGTCACATTAATCATGAAATCCACAAGAGGTTGTACACCACCTTATTCTTGGGATTCCATTCCATCCTATTCTTTCCATCCTTCTCTACATTCTTCACCTCATTGCCGGTTGTATCACTAGTGTATATATTTTGGTTAACACATTATTTTCTTTTTGGTAAATTCTTGTGGTTAAGACTTTAACTCTTATTCCAAATGACATTCCTAGAGCCTACAGACTCTTTGAATGTTGGCTTGTCAGGGCATTAAGGGTATGAGCCTGCTTTGGGGAGGATCCACTAACATTCCTCTTTGGTGAACCAGTTAACTTCTTTTCCCTAAAATTTTTGCAATTAATTTTATTTTTTTCATTTCCATCTTGACATCCATTTCATCGATGTTATAGTTGTCCCTTTTTATCTATCTTTCTTACTCCTTTTCTTTCTCTATTCTAACGCTACTAGAGATTCGCGATTAGTCATGGGGGTATGGGGCCCGATTTTTTCGATTTTCTCTTAGCCCCAAATTTTTTCAATTCTTTCCTAACCCCTACACCTTCAGTAGTCATCACTAATATATCTCCAAACCCATATCAACCATACCACAACTCAGCCAATGGACTTTCACCGAAGCAAGGTATCAATTACATGATGATTCAATTACCCTTGTTAATATAAGATTATGTTGTGTGTGCAGATGGTGATCATACAACAATGGATTGGATATGGACCAAACACTTGGAATGGAGCAGTGCTGGAAGCAGCTATGCAAGGAGCAAGATCAATGGTGTGCTTACGGATGGACAACAAAAGGCGTAATATTGGCGTTGGCAGCAGCAACACTTCTTTCTCTCTCTTTCTCTCAAGCTGCCAAGTAGAGAAACTCTAACAGATTGATCACTCTAAAGATAGAATATTTTCCATGTGCCCATAGTAGAAGTCCTAAAGTAAACGGATCTTTATTCAAGCAACATTGTACCTGAACACAAGTTGTGTATGGTAATAAAGACAAACTTCTTGGATAAACCTTGTAGTGCATGGAATAGGATTTTATTTAATGTTATTTATTGCTTTCTCTCTTAGTAATGCAGAATGAGTACGACTTGATTACAAACATCTAAGGATGTGTACGGATAATCAAGGAACGAATGCTCATCACAATGCAGAATGAGTATGACTTGATTACGAGAATCTAAGTGTGACTACTTGGTAACCCAGTGGCGTACTTAGGACCTGCACTTGGAAATCCCAGTGGTAGTCATGCATGAAAGATGTGTATAGATAATCAATGAACAGATGCTCATCACACTTAGGCTAGATTAGATTCTCTCAACCCTTTCCTCCTAGTTAAGTGCCTCAGTACAACCACTTTGAGCACGTGCATTAAGCATGGTGATCCCAGCAACGATTAGCGTTTGGTAGCCATGGTTGCATTGGTTCAGGGTGTGTACAGTAAGTGGAAACGGATGCTGACACTAGGTTAATTTAGACTTAGTTCATTAGTTAGAGTTAGTAATTAGTTTCTCAACCCTTCACCTTGTTAACATAGGAGACATAAAACATGAAAAGATATAAAAATCATATACCTCGAACTTACTTAACCATACACCGTGACAACTAAAAGTAAGTTTGGGAAGACAATGAATAATTAACCCTAAGTGTTCCATGGGGCATGTAGGCACTTAGTCTACGGTGTTTGACCAGATTGCACGTGCTATGCTCGTATTCGTATGGTTGAGTGTAGGGGTATCTCACCACTCATCAACTACCAAGGTCACTGATTGATTAAAAGTTTCTTTAATTAAAAAGGAACATCAAATTCCTAGAACAAGGAAAACCATAGAGTTCATTGGGTGGACTAATGACATGGACTCATTGCCTATTCCATGAAAAGTAAACCATGTCAAATTCATCAGACATCAGAATTCAAAAATAGAAACCAGACATTGACAATCACACATTAAGCACAAACCATCATTAGTAAATAGTAACAACAGAATTGTTTCCTGTGATAATAAAGCAAATTTATTAGCAAAAATGAGAAAATATCACACTTAATCAAAAGAAACATGATGAATGACAAAGTACCCCTACACTCAACCATACAAATATGAGCATGTATGCACGATCTGATCGAACTCCAAAAACTGACTAGTAGTGGCACCTAGACAATTATACATTGATCATAGTTCACTATCTTCCCACTTAGACTAGTATTTGCTTTGTCATGTATGGTTTAGTCCAAAGTGAGGTGTATGATGTGATTCCTACTACTATGCTACTCCTAAGAACAATAAGAGATAACTAAATTAAGACAATGGGCAATAGGAAATAAGATCTAAACTAGCCTAATTGTGATGTGCATTTGTCCCCAATCATCCATACACATCTTGGACTTCATGTACTACTTCTAGGATTACCAAGCACACATCACTCAAAGCACTACTCGATATTCTACTGAGTTACCACATAGTTATACTTAAATGTTCATGATTAAGGCATACTCATTCCACATTAACAATAGGAATAGAGAATGACAATAAAAGAAATATTAACTAAGAAAATAACAATAAATAATTAACAATTAAAATACTTAAAAGCTAAGTGAATGCTACAATGATGGAGCAATCTCAATGTTTATTGCTAATCATGTGTGTGTCCAAGTATGTCACACTAGAACAAAGGTTCCATACAATTATAAGCATCACACTACAAGCATGCACTTGGAAAGAACATCAAAATTGATTATAAGAAAAGAAAAGAATTTCTAATTATCTAGTGATCTAATTGTTATCTCACTGTGCACTTGAGTGGGGTATTTATAGGCTAACATAGAAATCACGATATCATATATACAATATTGTATCCAGGCTACGATATCGTGTACCTGATATTGGGGCCTGGTAGACCATGACTCATCATACCCCCATAATTGAATAAAAACTCATCCTCAAGTTAAACAAAATGAGGAACAAGTTCATTTGATTACAAATAGTGGATGGTTATGGGATTATTTATTGACCAGATTGTTTCATATTGTAGTGTGGGACAAAACAAAACAAAATTAGGACACCAACACAAAATACAAAACTTGTGGAACTCATGTGGTTCCTAGTGGTGGTGTCTCCTCCATGGGTGCCTTTTCATTGTCCTATGCTTAAGGCTTTTGAAATTGATACCTTTGAAGAAATGCCTAAAGTTTTCCCTCTTCTGTCCAAAGATCATAAGCCATCCATGCTGATGTTCTAGTGTTTGATGGAGCTGACACTTTCCACGAACATGATAGTTGCAAGAATATTTGATTGGCCATGATATACCATGTTGCAAATAGCTAACATTCCTCTTCATAGGCTTTGGCTTTGTCTTCGAGTTTCTAGTAATTTGTAAGCCATCGAGCTAGATTTGCTACTACATCTTTTTGACCTTGGTAGCTAGCCTTTACCACCTCGAATTCAAAGTTTGCCACCTCTAATCTTTGTAATATCTTATTATGTTCCACAAAATCTATCTCATATTTAGCATAGGTGGTATCTACCTGCTTTTTGAGCTCAATTCTTGGGCACCATGCTATTAACATGGCCAAGTTGGTGTATCATAGATTTTCCAACTTCATGTATTCTTTGAGATCCTAGATCTGCAAGTCTTGGCTTTTTATGTTTGCATAGTGGGCAAGGGCATAAGTATCTAGAATGACACATCAATTAGTGTTTTGAGCACTGAGGGAGTTGATGTGCACCTTGGCCATTCAAAGTTCATTCTCAATGATTTCCTTGCACATTCCCACCTGGTCACAAAAGTGCTCCTTTAATCTTTAATGTTTCTTAGCCTTATTTTGCCACATGCTTATTTCAATAGTTGTCTTCTATTGGATGGCATGTCCCTCCTCCATTGAGGGGGTTCTATTTTCTCTAGCTAAGTGACTTATATCTTGGTTAACTCTTATTAATTATTCTCACATTTGTTGAAATTTTCTTTGAGGACATTCTTCTATTTTTCAACTGTCGTCAACCAAAGATTTTTGGCAGTAAGGAGTTTATTTTCTTCTTGTAAGGCCTTGAGAGCTTTAACATGTGCATACATCTAAGCCTGTGCTTTTGAAGCATCCTAGTTAGTCTTCTCTTTTTTCATTGACACCCTTTTATTCTCCATTAACAATTTATTCAATTACTTTGTTCTAAAGGATTCTAACTGATCGGCTACAACAAGTTGGGATAGAACCCAACGTTCAGCTTGTAGGACGATGAACCTTTCTTGGGGTCTTTGCAACTTGTCTTCTACATGTTCAACCCTAACCTTAGCCATGATCAACTTTCCTTTAGTGAAAATGAGGTTTGATTATGCCACTATAACATCTTGGGAGATGTCAAACAAGGACGTCATAACTTATCTTGTTTGTAGTAAATGATCCAAAGCATCCTCATGTTCCACAGGAGTCATTAAGGTACTGGCCAGAACTTGAGCATCATGAGTCCTATGAAATCTACTGGTGGCACAATAGGAACATTAAATAATTCTTTAATGTGATCCATGACCACCTCTACTACTCCAACTACATTCTAGTGTTGCACGACCACCACTATGGCATGTTCACCAGTTTCTAATTGTACTTGGAATGATGTAGCATCTCTAGAGATTTTTTGTGACTAATGTGATTCCCCTTCTCCTATTTAGATTGAGACTTCATCCCTTATAGGATCAATTGATATGGTGGGATGTATTGCATCATCAATCACCTTAAAGAGGTTGGCCTCATCTTTGCTTCCCCAACTGACTATCTTTGCGATGGCCCTGAGATGGCTCATCGATAGTTGGTAATCTTGTAGTGATGGTGGTGGTTGCTAGTCTCATTAGCCTATGGGCTATGTGCTAGGCCCTACTTCTTGTTATTGGCTAAGCCTTGTGTTTGGAAGTTGGCTAGGCCCTACTATTTGAGGTGTACTGGGCCCAACTATCTATTCTTTTTGAAGCTTCAATGTCTCACTAACATCTTTTCTTGGTGCTGGTGGCTTGAGTAATTTAGTATATGAAGCATTTTGAGCTTTTTTGAGGATGTCATTAGTGTACCCTATAATTCCAGTGCGCCAGCAGAGCTTCCTAATTAGACATGGAAAGGCTAGTGCAAAATTTCCTATCTTCTATTCTTCAAACTGCCTTAATATATCTGTTAAATATATATGGGACAACTTGGCATCAACCTTACCCATCAAAATTGCACTTCCTCTTACCAAAAAGGTAGAAATTCTATTTAACCCATTTGTTAGGAAAATATTATAGGTGCCAATTTTAAAGTAAATTCTCTCTTCAAGGGTTAATTCTCCATATGTCTTATCTTCTTTTCCATACATCCTTTTTAACCATACTTTTCTTACATATGCATTAAAGAGAGTAGACAAGTGAGAAACTTTGGGCCCTTTATTTGGAAGATTTAGAACTTCCATAATGACCTTTATGAAGAAACATATTGAAATTCCATCAATATTGATGGTGGTGCCCTCCTCTTTATTATGCCAAAATTGATATGTTTCACCCAAATACCATTCTCCACTCTTTGAGAGGATAAGCCATAGTGGAGATCCCTTAAGTAGATTCTTGATTAGTTCACATGTGAATTCAGTAAAAGGCCCAAAATTAAGTTCCACAATCACAGCAGAGGATGTGGACCTTTCCTATATGGCTTGAACACATTCTAGGAACAATGTGAGGTGTTGTCTTTATTTTGGTGCCTTGACCTCTCCACCTTTTGCTTGGCTAAATTGTATAGTGATAGGAGTTTCCTAATGGATACTGAATGATTGTGCCTCCTAATTTGCATGTTTTGCATGAAATCCTTGGCCTTTGCCTCTTCTTGGGCATTTAGTTGCACCTTGAGAAGGTTCTCCTTGTTATCCTCTTTTAGGGGCCATATGTAATCACACAAGTACCAATTATTAGTAAGGTTATTTAAAGAAATTCGATTATCTTATACCTTACTTATTACCTTTAATAACTATTTAATTCTTTATTTACTATGATTTAGGAGTTAAAAAGTTTTCAAGGAAGTTTCCCTAAAAGCTTAATGTCAAACCTAATGTCTTTAGGTGGCACATATAATACCTTAAATAACTTGGATGAAGGAAGAAAATTAGTTTGGCATGAATTTTTGATAGCACTTACCCCTATGATATCCTTTGGATGATATCAAATTTTGAAAAAGGTATGCACAAATTCTATAGTATCCCTCCCCCACGACTAAGTTAAAAACTTCAGGTTTAATTAGGTTCAATCAAAAAAGAAATTAGAGTATCAAAGAGAAAAATATTGGAAGTTGAATTTAGACTCGCAAAGCTCTGAAAATTATGAAAGAAAATTTGAACAACTCCCCTTGCATCAATTTTTGAAAATGATTTCTATAGTGCATAGGGGTCCCATATATATACTTTTTATAGACACAATATCGCGTATGCAATAGCACATACCCTATATTGTGTTGGACCCAGTATCGGGTACCCAATATCACATCCAAACCAAGATAGGGTACTGAGTATAATTAATGATTGTTTGAGTTTTTAGTCCAAAATTGAAGGATTTGAGGTAAATTTGAAAGGTCTTGGATAATGGCAAGTGGAAATTGAGGTACCAAAAGTGTAGTGAAGTGGAGTCATACAATGAAGGTTTTTGAAAAGGATGAGGAAAAAGGACATGTAATGGTTCTAAGGAATGTTTGACTAAAATGACGATAAAGAAAAGAATAGATTTGAAAATGGAATACTCAGAGGGCATAAAATGATGTGGTGGTGTGCAATAAGTAAAAATTACAAAAGTCACATAAGTGGATCCTCCCCAAAGCAAGTTCCAACCTATAATGCCTTACATAACCACACCTTAAAATGTCCATAAGCACTAGAAGGGTTAAATGCAACCCGCACCTATGCAACCAAACACACACATGTTAAGTACCACTACTATGAGGTACAAATTCTATGCCACACAAGACACAAGTTAGAAGTACTTGGACTATGAGATGAGATGAATTATAGAAGGGATTGCAAAGATCGAGACATGAGGTAACCTACCCTAGGCATAATGAATCCTAAGTGTTGTGCGTGATTAAAGTACCATTAGCCTTTCAATCCAAGATCAAAACCAAGTCTATACCTCCGATCATTGAAATTGCATTATTTCATCCCAATGATAGATGACCATAAGAGCATCATGATAGCAAGGTGTACGATCACTTGGTGTTTTGTGCAAGTGAGGAGTGATTTGGATTTTTTTTCAGCACATTTTTTGTCTTGTGCATTTCTTTTCTACTTTACTTCTTTCTTTTCTTCTTTTCTTTCTTCTTCTTCTAGCTGCTTTTGCACTTGGTCTTTTCCAAAGGTGATCTAGAGAAGCCACCAACCTTTAGGAATGGGTGCATGTCTTTATAGTGGGACCCCTAGAACAACATTGAGTTCCTTTATTGAGTACCTTTATTACAACTCTTACTTCCATTTCTCGTTAGATCTACAAGGATCTTAGTATAACCAAGCTGCATGATAGCACAAATAGATGTCACCAAAGAGAATCCACAAGTCTCCTTGATGTCACACCCTTGTCATTCCCCCTTAGTCTATCACTCTTCTCTCTGGCCATAATGAGTACAAATTTACTTTAAGTTTTGATGATAACAAGAATATCATCATACCCAGAGCAAGAACCTCTTATTAATAGAATGGGTGGTTGGATGTTGTGGGCTCATTGTCCAAATAATTAATCACTTGTGACTCGATAACAAAGAACAATGCCTCATCTAACTAGTTACATGAGTATTTTATTCATAGATGAAATTACCCACAAAAGATAAAACCACAAGTTGGAAAATAAGAAATGAAAAAATTAGAAATTAAAAAAAAATTGTAAAACCAAAGAAAAGGAAAAACATTTACTAATTCTGCTTGTTAAAATGAGGGGTATCCCCCATGACTAAACCTTTGATCATGACAAGAATTAATAAATGGAAAGTTAGAATCCATGCATGTGGAAAATATTGGGGTTTGGTCATATCCAAACCACTAGATATCTTTTGGTGTAGTTGCAGGAACGTACCCAAATTGGGGTACACACACTTGATTAAAGTAAGCATAGTGGGGTAGATTATTAAATGTGGTCATGTGATAAGAAGCTAACCTACTATGGCATCCATGATCACAATATGGTATGCAAGCATCATTATGTCTCCTCACGTTGTTATATTCATTGGGTTGCTGGGTTGTTAGAGTATTAATTGGTGGTCAGGATAAGGTAACAGGAGGTGTTAAGTTTGAAAAGGAAGGTGCATCATAGTGCTAGGTATGTGTTGAGTTGGAGGATGCAATGGTTTCAGAACCATGTTTTCTCTTTCTATGGTCATGCCTAAAGAAAGGACACTTCTAATGTTGTGGAGGACTCTCACTAATGTTGATAGTAGTAGCACAAGTAGTATTCATTGGTTAGTGTTATGGTGCAAAACCTTCTAGTACAACTAGTGGTGATGTAGAAGGAGGTGAAGGAGGAGAATATTGAAAGTAAGAAGGAGTGTAAGGAACATGAGGTTGTGATCCCATAGGAGAGGACATACTTGGGAGAGTAATAATGATGAGGTGAAGTAGAGGATGTTGATCCAATTGGAGAAACATGGTTTTGAACATAATAAGCACTTAGTTTTGGGTGATACGAAGGGTGTGGCTAGTTTGGTGATCGCCTCCCCCATGACTAGGGGTTTTGCCACTGTAGTTGAGCATAGTAATTTTGTAAAAAATTTGGATGTAACATTCCTCCTCAATGCTCATGTAGATGTAAGAGGATTGGGCATTGGCCTTTAGGGTGATCATACAAGAAAACATTACATTGATACTTATGATTTGCGATTGAGCCCCTATCCTCCTTTTCTTTAGCCCTTATTTCTAATTATTGAATGGTGTTATGTCTTGTTTCTAGGTTTGGTATCCTCTATTTGTTTTGTTCATTAAAGTTATCTTGTGTGGATCTCCCTCTAATAATGTCTGCATATTCTCCACATTTTTCATGCACCCACTCCATCATCTTGTTAATCTTTGCCTTAATTTCATCTAGTGATTTTAGTATGGGCAAAGGTGGGGAGATTTTAACCTCCTCGAGATGAGTTTGTTTCTCCTCTTCATGATTATGGACCTCTGTTATTTCAAGAGTTTGGTCCTATTGAGATTTTTTAACGTTCTCCATTTGGCTATTTCTCCTTCTTCTTTTGCTACCTACTTAATAAGCTCTTGGAATTGATGGGTTCATAGTTCATGTAGCTGACTTGGGGGCATACATCCCTAGGATCTCCCTTGTTTTATTACAAAGCCCATCCATGATGTGATGCATTAGCCTTTCCTCGAAGAACCCATGGCTTCAACATTTGTCTAACAAAGAGTAATATCTTTCTAAGGCCATGTCCAAGGGTTCATGTTTCCCTTGTTTAGATTCTTGGATTTTTCTCCTCAAGGTTGACACTCTTGTATAGGTTTGATATCTTTCATTGAAGAGGTTTATCATTATAGGCCAATGGTGAATTGAATTCAATTTTAAAGACTTGTACCATATTTTAGCTTGGCCAATGAGTATCATAGGGAAGAGCTTAAGCCTTTTCCATCCATTCTCAATGTTGTTCCATATACACAAGCATCATAGAAGGCTTGTAAATGATGTTGTGGATCTAAATCATAGCCCCCTGAGAACATAGGAAATTTGTTTAAATCAAGCTAGGGTAGAAAACTTTCCTTACGATGCCTATAAGATATCTGAATGGCCTATGTTATATGAAGTAGGCTCTTAGTGGCTAGTAGGGGTTCATCATTGCTAAATAGGTTCTGAGTTCGTGAGTTGGGATAATGTTGTCTATGTTCATGTTGGTGTTCTTAATTTTTCCTATTGGTTCAATTTTTATTTCTATGTCGACCCCTTAAGGAATAGTTATTTGTGTCACAACCCAACGTTGAAAGAGTAGAGGAAGACATAGAACTAGAAGACTCATCACACTCTTGTAAGTCTCCCAATCATCCCTTGATGTACTCTTGGTATCCATTGACAAGGTCCTAGGCCTTACAAGCCCCCTCATTCTAGGAGATGTCCCATATTCACTAGAGGTGTCTGACTTGGATGACAAAATTCCTTGAGTATCATTGGGATGTCTATGAACATATGAAACTTTCATAAGATTGAGTACTCCAAACTTCTTCTTCATCATAGATTTCATTGGTTCTCCAATGAATCTCCTTGCCAGATGTTACGTTATTGTTGTCTTGTGAAAGAGACATTGTCATGAATTATGTGTAACTTAATTGAATTTAATTTCTTTTTCTGAAGGATATATTGTTAATATCCTATTACAGTGATCTTGTATAATATAACTAATCTAGATAACTAGCATCATCTCCAACAATGGCGCCAATGATGAGTGACAAGGTACCCCTACGCTCAACCATACAAATATGAGCATGTACACATAATCCAGTTGAACTCCATGGATGGACTAGTTGTGGCACCTAGACAGTTATGCATGAATTTTAGTTGGTTGTCTTCCCACTTGGACTAGTATTTACTTTATCATGTATGGTTTAGTCCAAAGTGAGGTGTATGATGTGACCCCTACTACTATGCTACTCCCAAGTACAATGAGAGATAACTGAATTAAGCCAATGGGCAATAGGAAATGAGATCTAAGCTAGCCTAAGTGTGATGAGCATTCATCCTTGTATGCATCTTGGACTTTGTGTACTACTTCCAGGATTACCAAGCACCCATCACTCGAAGCACTACTTGATACACTACTGGGTTACCACGTAGTTACACTTAAATGTTTGTGATTAAGGTGTATTCATTCCACATTAACAACAAAAATAGTAAATGGTGATAAAAGAAATATTAACTAAGAAAATAGCAATAAATAATTAACAATTAAAAAATTAAAAGCTAAGTGATTGCTGCAATGATGGAGCAATCTCGATCTTTATTGCTGATCATGTGCATGTCCAAGTACGTCAGAATTGAACAAAGATTTCGTACAATTACAAGCATCACACTGCGGGCATGCACTTGGAAAGAACACTAAAACTAACTATGAGAAAAGAAATGAATTTCTAATTCTCTAGTGATCTAATTATTATCTTGTTGTGCACCTGAGTGCTGTATTTATAGGCTAACTCAAGAATTACAATATCGTGTACATGATATCATATCTAGGTTGTGGTATCATGTACTCGATATTGGGGCTTAGTAGACCATGACTCATCAAAATAAAATAAAGTAAAATATATATCATAGAGTCTAAAAGAATTAAGAAAATTTAAATGTACTAAAAATGGTATAAAATTCAAAAAATTTGAAAATCAAAAATTAAAAATTTGTAAAATCAAATATGTGAAAAAAAAGGTAGAAAAACTAAGAGGTCATGGTAATGGTCAGCACAGATGGCCATCTCCCCCACAATTGAGTTCGAAGGAGGAGATCCAAAAAATAGAATGTGGGTGTCCATCAGTTGAGGCGATAGTTACACTAGCTAGTCTTGGTTCTGGGAAAGGTTTGACTTGTTGGATATTCACCAAATGCTTTTATTTGGGCTATTAGGTTTTTAAATTATCATGGTCCTAGAGGATAAGGTTTGACCAATTATATAAGGTCCCTCCCATAATGTCTGAAATTTTTCCTTTTGAGATAGATGTGTGGGGTTCTAGTAGAGGACCTTATCTCCTAGTTGAAACCTTACTTTCCTAATTCTAAGGTCATGGTGTTGCTTGTTGAATGGCTTGTTCACCTCATTCAAAGATAGGACCACTAAGTAATTTTTGTCTAGCACATTCAAATTGATCAATCTTTCCTTTTATGCTAAACTTAGGTTAAGGTTTAGATCATAGGTCATTGAAAATGTATGAAGCTCAGATTAAATTGGGAGCATTGAAAGTTTCCTATATACTAACTCATAGGGAGAATATCCAATAGGAAGTTTCCAAGTTGATCACTAAACCTAAAGAGCATCATGAAGTTTTGTGCTCCAATCCTTCCTATATTTGGTAATAGTTCATGTTAATATTTTTGTAATCTCCAGGTTGGTTACCTCTGCTTGATCATTGGCTTGGGGGTGGTAAGGTGTTGTTAATTTATGTTCTACCCCCAAGCATTGCATTAGTTTTTTAAATATGGCACCTATGAAATGAGCTCCATTATCAGAAATTAGTGAACATGACACCCCAAACCTATTTACAATATGTTGTTGTATAAATATAGTGGTAGTGCATGATGTGCAATCTATAATGGTTACCATTTCAGCCCATTTCGTGCAATAGTCAACTACTACTATAATATATGCTTTTCCATTAGACATGGATGTGATGAGACCCATGAAGTTAACACCCCATATGTCAAAAGGTTCTAGTGGTTGAATCCACTATTAAGGACCTTCCATGCTTGCAGTCATCCCCCCGTTACATTGAAAATGTTCACAAGACTTAACAAAATGGTGGGCATCCCTAAAGATCGTAGGCCAATAGTATCTTACCATCAAGATTTTTATGGCCATGCATCCCTTTACATAGTGACCTCTGCAAGGCCCTTCATGAGCATCCTAGAGAATGCATCGTTGATCTTCATCAAGGACACACCAACGAATTAGGCCATTAGCACACACTTTGTAAAGGTGTCCATTGATTTCGATAAAGTATTTGACTTAATGAAGAAATTGTTAGTTTTTTTAAATCCAAGTCTTGTGGCATCTCTTGAGTGAGAAGATATGTGAGGATGTAATTATACCATATTTCTTTTTTAGGCATTTGTTCATTTATTGTTCCAATAAAGAGGAGTTCATCTAGAAATTGATTAGAGAGTGGGCATTCCTCCTCTTTCTTATCCCATCTTAAGTGAGCAAGATGGTTAATGACCACATTCTTGGTCTCTTTTCGATCTACCATAGTAAGATCAAATTCTTGCAAGATCATAAGCCACTGTATAACACAAGGGCTCACCGTCAACTTATTCATGAGGAAGCAAATTGTACTATTGTTCATATGCACAAATATCTTATAACCTAGCACATAATGTCTAAACTTTTCTAGTGCATACACCACTACCATTAATTCCTTCTTTGTGGTGTTGTTCCCCCATAATACTCATGTAGTGGATATAATATAGATATTTCTTATCATCCATCTATGTGAGTATTACTCCCAAAGCATAGTTAGATGTGTCTGTCATGATATGGAATGGTTTGGACCAATCTATTACTCATAGGATTAGTGTTTCTATGAGTTTCTCCTTTAATTATTGGAATGTGTGTTCACATTCCTTATTCCAAATGAAAGGTGCATCTTTGTTTATAAGTTCTATTGATGGCTTTACAATCTTAGAGAAATTCTTAATAAATCACTGGTAGTAACTAGTGTGTCCAAGAAATGATCGAACATCTTTAATGATCTCTAGTTGATGTGTTATTCTTTGGATGACCCTTATCTTTTCTAGGTCTTCCTTAATCCTTTTCTACAAAAAATGATGCCCTAGCACAATACCTTCTTGGACCATGAGATCGATCTTTTACCAGTTGAGCCATAGGTTTGTCTTAACCCATCTTTTCAATACTTACTCAAGTCGGTCCAAGGCTTATTGAAATGTAGCTCCATAGGTGGAGAAGTCATCCATGAAAACTTTAACATCGCTACTGATCTATTGTTGAAAGATACTAAGGACCAAGCATTGAAATGTTGTAGGGGCATTGCATAGGCCAAATGACATCTTACAATATGCAAAAGTCCATTAGGAACTAGTGAATGTTGTCTTGGCTTGGTCTTCTAGTGCAATTTGGATTTGATTATAGCCACTATAACCATCCAAGAAACTATAATAACAATGCATAGATATGGTATCTAATACTTGATCCACAAATGGCAAAGGAAAGTGATCCTTAAATTCTTCCATATTTAACAACCTAAAGTCAATGCAAACCCATCATTTACCACCCTTCTTTGGTACAATTACGAGTGGGCTAACCCACTCACTATCGACAATTGGATAGATAAACCCTACCTTGACGAGTTGTTCTATCTCCTCTTTGACAATTTATTTTAATTTTGGGTTCAACCGCCTCTGTTACTACCTTCTAGGCTTCATGGCTTGGTTGGTGTAAATGCAGTGCTGGCATATCCTTGGATTGATTCCTATTAGCTCTAGATATGATCAAGCAAAGGCTGTTGACCATTTATTCACTACTTTCAACAACTTTTCTTTTTGTTCAAGAGAAAGTTTGGCATTAATGATGGCTAATTTACCATTCTTTAGAAATACATACTCCATACCAATTGGTAAAGTTTTTAGTTCTAAGGGCTCTTGCTTGAAGTGATCAGGGATCTCTAACTCTCCCCAATAGTTATCATCATCCTCATTAAAGAGTTAGAAATGGACTTGTTCAATTTTATCCATGCCTTCAACACATGCATAAGTTAAGCTCTCAATTGGCTCCATGCATATTATGTTGCTATCTAAATCAACTATTAGCCATTGGGTGCCCTACTACTTTATGGTTGTTGCATATAGAAATCATTGAATATTAATTTCTTATGCACGCGAATTGCATGCCTTAATGTACATGCTTTTTATTGACCAAATGTTTTGCACGCAATTACACCCATTATCGTTATATGCGATGCATAGAATATGCTTCTTCTTAATTTTGCCTAACGCATTTTCCTTAGATATTTTGAGAGATAGGTTCCTTCTACCCATTTGAGCATTGATTGTGCTTAACTAAGCCCTTTTTATGATGATGGGGAAGTCACTTTTGCAGTTTTTCACCTTGATTACCAAAAAATTAGTAGGATAGGACCACCCACAAACTATGGTTACAATGTCCTCTACTAATCCCAAAGGGACCGTAATCGACTGATCTACTAATTCTAAATGGATGTTGCTCTTCTTAATAGGTGGTAGGTTCCAGGCCTTGTACATATCATGGGAGATGAGGTTAACTCTAGAACTAGAGTCAAGAAGAGCCTTTCATGGCTCTTGTCTAGCAAACTGTAGAAAGATGAGTAGACTTCCTAGATCAGATCTTTTTGTAGGAAGGTTTCCAGCCTTGATCTAGTTAGAAACAACATGAGTTAGCATTATAGTGTGAATCCTAGGTGGTACTTAGTTTGAAGGGTGCTTGGAGGTATTTGATGTAGAGGATGAGGGTACTAGAGATGTAGGGCAATAAACTAGAGTAGGTTGTGAGGGCTAGAGAGGATTTTTGGGCTAGAAGAAAGGTCATTTCCTTGATCAATTATCTAGACTACTTGGTTGAATTACTGGTTATGACTGTACAACCCTTGTAGCATTTCATTATTATGGATATGAAGGAATTTCACTCTACATGAACAAAGCAAAAGGTAACTGAGTTAAAAGTGAAGGTGTAGGTGCATAGAGATGTGGAGGATGATAAGGATATAGATATGGATTTTTCCCTCAAGTAGATGGTGAATGTGTTTGGTGGTACTCTGGAGGATAATAGTGATGTTGGAATGATGCATGGCCTACCAAACTTCTAAGAAAGATGAGGTGCTAAACATAGTACCCGTATGGATTTGGTTTTCTATAAGGGTACTACTACCTTGGTGGTGGCATTCAACACGATTATGGTTGATACCACTATTGCTATTGTTCATATAGTTGTGGAGGAGTTCCACTTGGGTAGTAATCTTTTTGTTGCTAGTGGAACTATCTTGGACTACCTTGAGGGTAAGGTAATTTGCTTGGAGCTTGCCTACATGCTAGGTAGGGGTACTAGAGATGTAGGACGATAAACTAGAGTAGGTTGTGAGGGCTAGAGAGGATTTCTGGGCTAGAAGAAAGGTCATTTCCTTGATCAATTATCTAGACTACTTGGTTGAATTACTGGTTATGACTGTACAACCCTTGTAGCATTTCATTATTATGGATATGAAGGAATTTCACTCTACATGAACGAAGCAAAAGGTAATTGAGTTAAAGGTGAAGGTGTAGGTGCATAGAGATGTGGAGGATGATAAGGATATAGATATGGATTTTCCCCTCAAGTAGATGGTGAATGTGTTTGGTGGTACTCTGGAGGATAATAGTGATGCTGGAATGATGCATGGCCTACCAAACTTCTAAGAAAGACGAGTTGCTAAACATAGTACTCGTATGGATTTGGTTTTCTATAAGGGTACTACTACCTTGGTGGTGGCATNAAGCTTACTACCCAAGTGGAACTCCTCCACAACTATATGAACAATAGCAATAGTGGTATCAACCATAATCGTGTTGAATGCCACCACCAAGGTAGTAGTACCCTTATAGAAAACCAAATCCATACGGGTACTATGTTTAGCACCTCATCTTTCTTAGAAGTTTGGTAGGCCATGCATCATTCCAACATCACTATTATCCTCCAGAGTACCACCAAACACATTCACCATCTACTTGAGGGGAAAATCCATATCTATATCCTTATCATCCTCCACATCTCTATGCACCTACACCTTCAC